>PNEQ01084300.1:78862-130985 GCA_003012365.1 Medauroidea extradentata | reverse complement strand
ATATTGTGTAAATTGCCACCATAACTTTCAACAGGCGATTCCCGCAAATCATGTATTTTATGTTTTTAAAAGTTTGAAGTGATATATCTCGGAAAGTAATTGTTGCACTGGGATGAAATTTTTACAGTGCATTCTTCAGTATTCGAACTAAGTATTTAGGTAGATTTATGCATGTAACTTTTGTAGAAATTGATATTTTTAATTTTTTTTGATAATGCAAATACTAACTATTTTAAAATAATTAATTTCATGTGTGTAAAATCCTAGTTGTTTAAAGCATAACTATAAATCTACCTAATAAAGAGGACATCATTGGCTGCAAAATGACATAAAGTACATGAAAATCTAATAAATAGTTCCAGAGTTATATCGTATTTAGTATATTACATACATATTACATAAAATTTACAAAAAAATCTTCACCGTACACAATTTAAATTTTTTTCTTATTTTATGTACATGTTTTTTATGTTCCTTAATCAGGAAAAAATATATCTGAATGCCTCACAAGAATAATAAATAAGTTAGCATTTTCATTAGCGAATCCCCTTAACTGAAGATAGCAAGTAGTAATTAGGCTAAGTGTTTTATTTGTAATTGCTGTGAGAATGTGCTCATGTTTAATTTGATTTTAAATAAATACGGAGGCTTTCACAAGGGACGCACGCAATGTTCGGGCCAGGGCTTCGCTCTGATTGGTCGGGGGAACCTACCCGCCCCCATGAGTCCAGGGGGGCGGGAAGGGGACGCCGCCCAGGAGAGCAAAGTTGCGAGACGCGAGGCACTAAGGGAAAAGTCGCGACGCAGAGAGACATGGAGTCTTAAGACGAGCCGGGTGTGTGTGGGCTCCGGAGGATTGGGGTCACGGGGGGTGGACTTTTCGGGTGATCGCGGCCGGTACCTGCAACATAATTAACGTCGTGACCGATCAAAAGCCGCCGGAGGAAGCGCCTATTCTTTTCGTCGAAAGAAACTATAAGTACCGTATCTACTTCTCGTGACGCAACCCGCAGTGCGTGAGTCCCTTAGGCCGATTTAAAAAGAAACTCCTCTGTTTTTTATTTCAATTAGAGCTAGCCGGGCATACTACAACATTACTTAATACGAACCCAATCATCCAACATTAATTACGTAAGAGACAGAGCATCGACACCTCTTATTAATACCAAACGCGGGTGACGAGCACGATCAACAGGACGTGGCATAGTTCACAATACAGAAACCATAACCTCAAAAATGCATAAACGATCACGATGAAAACAAAGGCAGATGTTCTACCTGGTCGCAATTTCCGAAGCTTAAATGGATAAGTGTGTAGCTATCACACCAAGCAGTAGTTAACATTATTAGCTAAGGGTTCTAGTTAGCATTATCTATGAGTCATAATACACTTTCTTTATTCTGACCGAGAGTTGGCATTTGATTAAAGGTGTAACTAGAGGTCATAATACAGGCCCTAAGAGTAATCGAACGACATACGTCACACTAGATACGAAGAATCATTTCCCCGTGTACAACAATCGATGACTGCCATCAGTTACACTTTTTTGTTTGTAAAATCTTTAAGCTTAGTGCCATTAGAGAGCTTTGGCGGGTCACGGTTCCGCCGAAATTACTGGTGCCCCAATCTTGAGGTAAACCTTATGAGATGGTACGACATGTGGGCTGATACAATCTAAGGAACTTCAGTGGATATTGGACAGCATACTCCATTTTTACCCCTTCAAACGACTTTATTCAAACTGCCTTAATTACATCAGCTTTGCAGTTATTGTCAGAAATGGCATGTTTACACAGTCTAACACGGAATCCCGAGCCCAGAACCTGCCGAATCGTAGAATGGAGCTACAAACAACAGTGTCAAGTAACGTCGAAAGTATTAATGAAAAAATATTCATTCCCTAGGCACATAAAGGTTGTACAGTAATAGGCTTCGATAAGAATTTCACAATGTAACTCCCGTAAAAATTATTTTTCACTGGACATACTTGCTTTCAGGATAATTTGCTCTGAAAATACACAAACGAAGTTTTGCCTTAATCATCAATAACAACCTAATGTAAATTTTAAAAAAGAATTTACATAAGCATCATTCTAAAGCAAAGATATCACGAGCTGGTCGAAAACAAACTTTTGCTCAAGAGGTCGAACTCCGAAAAATCGCAATTTAACAATTTAGACATTTGTTTCAGTATCCGAATGAAGTGAAACCAATTAACCGTAGAGCCTTTTAAAATCAACGAATCATTAAAAACAAATCACCACTTTCCAGATACAAAACTTTGAATTTAAAAAAAATCCTAAAATCTTTTTACGGCCATTTGCGTAGTCATCATGAAGCTAAAAACAGCTAAACAACTCTACAGCTCGACGGGACTGATTGATACCGCGGATTAATCTTAAATGCTTTCCATGTCTCGACTCCTCAAGAACGTGAATTTCGAGAAAAAAAATTAAATAACATTTGAGGATATTTTATGAGTGTCCCACGGACATGAAAAACACGACAATAGTTCCGTTGGGCGGGTTCAAGATATACTGACGATTCATTGGAAACACTTTATACACCTCTTCTTACCACATTTACCCGCGTTACGTGTTGAATTAAAAAAAAAAAAAAAAAAATGAGAAATCACTTTTCAGAAATTCGACTACCTCTTCGGGGGTACAATTATTTAGAAAAATCTTGAAAACGTAAGTGATTTTGGTCAGCACTTAACATCCCTAAGTCTTTAGCGCAGGTGAAAGGTGACATGCGAGTATGGAGCAGCGCGAGAATAAGGGGAAGGGGGAAAAGGGAGATCCCCACAAAACCCGCAGACCAGTGGTATCGCCTGGCACGATTCTCATATTCGAAAGTATGGGAGCCGACATCGCCAGGAATCGAACCCAAATCGCCTTGGTGAGAGAAGAGTCTTCTAGCCACTGCGCCAATCAAGGGGGACCCCCCCCCCCCCCAGTCACCAAGAAATTGAATTTTTTATATTTACGGAAGCACCATCCTAAAGTAAAAAGCTCTCTACTGGTTCGATTGATATGCAGGCATAATCGAAGACATCTTTTTTCATCCTATAAGTTACGGATTTCAAAAAATCTTGAAATCGCGTCTTGACATTTCTCAAGTATCCAAGAATAAAACACGACGATAGCCCATTGGTTCGACTTACATAAATGTTTCATAAAAACCCCTTCTCTCTCCTTGGGATTGAATTTCGAAAAATTGCTGAAACTACTTTTATGGGTAAACATTTTGTAGTGAAAATCAACACTATGTCGAAAAGTTTGCTGGATATCGAGGAACAATTGAAAACACTTCACGTCTTTTATCCTCCATAAAAGAATAAAAAAAAAAAATCCAGAAACTTCCTAGTATCAATTTTTATAAGTGTACAGGGTTCCCACCAACTTGTTTCAGTAAATTTCCCTGAGTTTTTCCTGTTTTCCCTGTCCTATAATATGTTCTCCCTGTGCTAAAATTAATAAAAAACACTCAAATTTATGCAGTAAACTAGTTACAAAAATAACAATTTTACATAATGTACACGCATACCTACGCTAGAAATATAAAGATACAAGCAAAACTGTCTTATTTACCTGCTGTAATGCGATTGTGAACACTTACATAATGTTCTCTCAAATCTGCTGCATAGGAAGAAAATGTGTACGTATCTTGCATATTCACTGTACATTCACTTGTACTGGTCACGAAGTTACCTTTAGACCCAAAGGTTTCAAAAATATGGTGGATATGATAAATAAGAAAAATAATGTACAGAAAATTAACTTCTAGCACAAAACATAAAACTATGTACTGGTCATCCTTTAATAACATAACATATTTTTCTTATTTTTTTTAATTTTGATATTTAACTACTCCTTTTGTTTTTTTATGTCCAGTTTCTTATTTAGCAGCTCTTGAATTTATACAAACTTGCGATTTTTCTCTTCATTACAATATATGTCCAACTTCTTGTCCTCATCCTCATTTTGACATTCTTGCTACATGGCACCTTTTTACCTAGAAGCAGCTCCTCTAGTATAGTTTCTATTTGAATACAATTTCCACCACCTGCATTACTAATTCCACCTCAAACTCGCCGTAGGCCAATCAATGATTCCTCATGGATGTTTTCAACAAGCATCTCCTTATTGATCGAGAATTCGAATTCCACTAAAGCATTAATATGTGAAATTAATATAAATTTCCCTGCAAACCATAATCTGTCAGCTCTTCTTCTCCCCACAACGTATCTGCAAAAAAGTGTCCAATCTGTTATTCTGTACATGATATTATGCAAGTTTGTCGGGATTGATACTAGTAACAAATTTTGTAAACTGGATACTAGCTCTATCAGACTGAATGAAGAGCAGTTATGTGCTTGGCAGACATGAGAACTTGCAAACATTCCATACTTGTTACACACTTTTCCAGTTCATCTAACAATTTTCTAGGATGCAAACAAGAAGCAGTTTTAACCATATTGTATTTTATTGGGCTATAGTCAACATGTTTATTGGCAGTCTGAACCATACATGTTTTGCATTCCATTAAGAAACTTTGTTTCTAAAGTTCATTCACATCAACCACGCCTAACACAGGCTTCGCAGCAAACCTAATTTTCAACTTCGAGAGTGGAAGTCCCTAACTTACATAGTCCAAATTAATATTGATAAGCAGTTGTCTCGGCTATGCAGAAATGGTAACATTGGTTTGATGTCTGGAACTTCCTTAAAAATAGTTAAGTGAAGAAGACATTGTCAGGAAAAAAAAAATTCAGCTTAGCTAGTAGCAAAGGATCCCTCAAACAATCCACCACTTTCTCAAAATAATATGTATGTACTAGTCTTAAAAAAATTTTTTAAGTGAGGAAAAATCTGTACTGCTCTCACAAACTGGCATGTTTTCCAACCACCGACAATCACAAAATGTGATCGGAATAACACCAACTTGTAACTTGTCGAAGTCTGATCATCGAGGAGGCGAGTCTTTGAAAACAGACTATATGGCCTTTAAAAACTGAACCACGACCCACCCTGCATTTCTAACACCCGCCTGAAAGGCACCATGAACAACATAGAGACCACAAGATCCCAGCTCTGATATACCTGGATCATCTTCACACACCTTGGATTTTTCCTTCAATTTTTCCATGAACAACCAATTGAGACTCGGTCCATCCATGGACACTTGCACAATTTTGGATAGTTAAACATTCTTTAGTCCCTGTTAAAACCCTTCTAAGAGATCATCACACTGAGAGAAAGAATTGTTTCATTATACTAAATATATATATTTGGGTGATGTTTGTTTTAGCTAAACAATATTTTGTTGGTAAGACCAAACTTGGAGTCCTCCAAACAAATTTATTTATTTCCCTAGATCAAATTATTCATTTAAACGCACTTTGTTTGTGCCAAACGTATATTTGGTTACTAAAGGACGTCGAATAAATATTTTGTGTAAACAAACAACTTGTTACAGCTTGCCAACAAAATAATATTGTTAGTTATAAATGTGCTTTGAACAAAACATTTTTCTCGATGGACTAAATGATTTTGCTGGCGAAACTAAATCCATTTGGTTGACTTGCGGAAGATGGCAGGCTGGCGTGCGTGAGCGAAAAGATGGCGAACGCTTATACCTTAACTTTCAAAGTATAAGCATGCGCGACAAGCAGGACGTCTAAACTGTTAATCAGCATTATTAAAGTATCTCAATTTTATCTATAACAATTTCAAAGTGGTTTACTCGATAGATCACAACGGAAAATGCTATAAACTTGAAAAACACCGCAGCTGCACGTCTCCTTTGTGCTGCGGTGCACGGCAATAATTTGGTAATATTATTTGACGTCGTTTACATTTTCGCAAACGGAAGACAAAAATGTTTGAAAATAAAGCAGTACAATCGTAATTCCTATACAAATAACAATCCCCCTATCACAGAAGCACTCGTAGCTCAGTTGGTTAGGTCATGATTAGAAAAAAGTAAGCGAAGGGATAGTGGATCAAATCCCGGTCCAACCATACTTTTTTTTAAGTCTTAAAATTTCAGAAATTTGTTAAGATTATAAAATATATTTGTTTTTAGTTCTTAAAATATTGCGTGTGCATTTAATATGACCAACGAAATATTTTTATGGGCAACTAAATATTCGGTACTGCTAACAGAATTCAGTTATTTGTCTCAAACAAATCGAGAGAACAAAATAATTTGGTACGAGCAAACAAATATCCAATTGTCCCTATACAAACGAAAGATTTGGTTGATTCAAACTAATTTTGTTTGCACCAACAACATTTTTTTTTTCTCAGTGCAGCTGTAGAATAGCCCGAGTTCCAGTATCTGGTCATTACTTGATTCTTGTTGACGTCACATATACGCACAGCTATGTCCATTTGTTGTAGCATTTCTACCATATTGAATGATTCATCAAAGCACACAACAATGTGTTTTGCGGATTGGATTTCATCGGTAAGTTTATGAAAAAAAATTGGCGATAGATAGTGAATAACTAAGTATGCAGTCTTGGTACTACTAAGCTGAATTTCTTGTGCAACGGAATTATCTTGAAAATTTTAGTAAACAAATGGCTTATACCTTGCTGGCTATAGTTATAACTGTCTTTCTTCATAACATGTAACGCCCACAACATTTCTGCCCGTCTATCATTGGTGTCTCTCTGAAAATGTGTTTTATTTACCATACCTGAAAATGCCTCAGAGCAGCACTGTACGATGATGTTGTACAGTAGACAATGAACATGAAGCTAGTGTGCTGGATGCTAATTCAGAATTTGGTGCTGCAGTAACACTTGAAATAATTGATCCCTTTGATTTTTGGACATTTAAATTAAAGACTTTGCTAAATATGATGACATAGATACAGTAAGAATACTACCGCTTGCTGTAACCAACTGTTTGTGAAATTTCCCTTCCTATTGACTCTTTACAGATTGCATACTCACACCACTCAAAGAAAATACCTTTTTACATAAAATGCACTTTGCACTATTGTCATTACCCTCAACACAACGTAGTCACTCTTTCCACACAAGAAACGGTGATCCATCTAGCCAAACAGGATTCAATTTAGACGTGATGTGTGATTCCCGAACAAATACTTTCCCTGAGTTTTCCCTGTGTGTTAAACCCATTTCAATTTCCCTGAATCTTCCCTGCCGTTGCAAACTTGGTGTGTAAATGAGTCAGTCAGGATACAGCCCGTCGGGTTCTAACTATACGACGATTCACGGAAAACAAATCATGTACAAATTTTAAAGTATTTAATGTCGAAAGACTGCGGCCGTAGTAAAATACACAGTAATATCTTAGTTTCAAGTCTTTCACTTTACTGATTCTTCCACTCAAAACAGCATTTCTGGTTCCATCTAAAATTCTTAACATATTTATCATTACGTTTGACGACTTTTTCAGTTTAAGACTGCTCTGCACAGAAAAATTCGTAATTATACAACTGTTCTAAACAAGGTTTATTTCTTACACAATACATCAATAATAATTTCCCAAAAATACTATATTTTTCGGTTCTATAGCGTCCTTGAGGGCGCTCTGCAGCGAAAAATTCTTAATTTTATAATTGTTCCAAACACTGTCAAAGTCTTACACAATACATTAATAGTAATTTCCTACAATATATTTTTCGGTTTCATAGATTTCGTACGAGTGCGTATTTTGCTACTCACCCAAAGTAAAAATCATTCAAAAGCCACAAATGAAATAATTTACAGTGAAAGTAAATGTATCAACCTACAGAATGACACCCTTGTAATTTCACGCAAACATTTTATTTTTAAAAAATCTCGAATGAACCTAAATGTTTGCATACATTTGAATGCTTGTATTTTTTAAAAATATCTTTACGTAAAATAAAGTTGCCCTTCTATAGCTTAATACATTTACTTTCAATCCAAATTATTTCATTAATAAAGTGTGATTTTTTTTTTTACTTTGGGTAAGAAGCGAAAATAGTCAAACCGCCAATTTGACATACCTGTACGTGTGTGGAAACTACGAAACCGAAAAGTATTTATGTTAAATTACTATTTATTCAATGTGTTAACACTCGGACAGGGTTTGATACAATCATAAAAATAAGAATTTTTCTCAAGGGGAACGTTAAGACTATTTTACTGTATTGTCAGATTGAGCCATAACATTTATTCAAATTGTAGGCTACTATTGATAGAATGATTGAAAGAGAATTTTAAAATTAACCTATAATTCTCTTGCAATCATCCTGCACGACAAATTGCACATATATCAGCGTCCATGTAGCATTCGTTTGATTCTGATACGTTTAGCAGCACTTCGTGTTACGAATCCTATATTTCCGAAAATGTTTCAACTATAAACTTCTCAAAATGCACATTTTGCGCGCTTAATATAAATGTACTTACTTCGACGACTTTTAAAATCTAAACTATGTGCACACAGGAAAAATGAGATAAAAACCAAGACATACAGACATGACAGTGTTTTCCGCAAGAGTATAATAAGAGCCAGTGACTGTCAGGAAGCTATGTCTTATCATACAACCTACATTTACGTCCAGTTAAGGCACGTGGCCATGATATGAGAATGTAGGGCATCTTGCACTGAAAGCCAGGGATAAAGTAAGCCAGAGAGGATCTGCTCTCAAAGCTACTCGAATACGACTCGCGTAAAAAGCTACTGTGACAGAACACAGGTAGTTCAGCAAGTTGCGAAAACTAGCAGTACAAACTTGAATTTTACGGATTTAAGCATTAACAGTTCCGCCGAACTTATAATTCGCCATTAATAATCAGCCAACTTACCTGCACCTACACGAACATGTCAGTTTCAAAACCAAGGACACTAACTATAAATTAAAGCTAACTTTGGAGGAAAAAACCGAAATAAATCACCTAATGAAAGACGCCAAGCTTGCATTAAAGACGTCGCTAACTGGAACGCCATCAAATACGGCAAAGAGTGTAAGACATACTCTCCTGACAACATCGCCGGCATAATTACCGAGCCAGATGAGCAGCCACAAATACGTGCGGGTATGAAGTTGTTCGCCAAGCTATATGACACAGTATTCCTAAGTCGAACATTTTCATGCTGTTCTTGACTACTAAGCTTTCCACAGTAACCTCCACTCCTGGGTATGTGAGCAATTATCGAAGAGGGGAAACTGAGGAAAAATTCTACGAAAGTGATACATGCAGTTACTTCTGAAACCTCTACGTAGGACCAAACTTTAATAAATATTCACGGTGGTTTAATTACGGTCGACTTATAACATCTTAGCTCTGAAAATATACAAAATCTTCGACACATAACCTTGTATTATTGCCATTGATCAAGTTCTAACTTATACAGGAGACTGTCCAAGTAAAACACTATTGTTTCTTAGACAATGTGAGTTTGAAATCATCTCTCCAAGCTGCAAATAAAAAACCACTAATATATTTATGTGCGCCTGTAAGTTAGGCTGAACTACAGCGCATTAATACACACGTGTCAAGCGGGAAACCAACTCGCAGGCGTAACTGGATTTCTCCGGTTGTCCGTAATTGTGCATTCAATATTCGTTCGATAACACACACAGCGGAAACTGTGTAATTTATTGCCTACTATAGATTTTCTCTATATATGTGTGACAAAACGGAGGCTTATACAAACAATGCAGTCAAACATTTGGCTGTACAAATAAGAAAACGGATGTATGTAAAAATAAGTTTATGACTTTGTTGACCGGTTTTTAATAGTATTATATTCTTTCTTTCCTAAGTAAACTACAGTAAGCACACACAGCATGATTC
Organism: Medauroidea extradentata; assembly: GCA_003012365.1. Taxonomy (NCBI): domain Eukaryota; kingdom Metazoa; phylum Arthropoda; class Insecta; order Phasmatodea; family Phasmatidae; genus Medauroidea; species Medauroidea extradentata. The sequence goes on along the minus strand of PNEQ01084300.1, from coordinate 121,173 downwards.
GTACGATTATCCTAAGAGATGCAAGGAACCATACTATCCAAGAGACGCGAAATGTCCTACTAATATTATCCAGTCAGTAAGACGACACAGTAAATTATGTGTTAAGATTACCGTGATGCTTATAATACTAACAATAACGAAATCATTGTTAGTTTACACGCGCGTCAATCTACGATGAACATGAAAACATAGTGCAAAACACTACTCTGTGACGTAACATAATTGTACGATATACCAGCATGTTCAGTCCGGGAAAAACTAATGTACAACAAGAAACTAGTATCGACAGAAAATCGTATAGGGGATGTTAGCTGTCATATGTCAGGGGCTCAGTGGACAAGGCGTGTATTGAATGAGATGTGGGAGAAAACGCCCGCCGGCCGGCATGCCAGACCCGGCTGGGCGGGCGACCTTGACCTAGCAATGGTGGGAGCAGACCGCGCGCCGTCCCGCACAACACTGCTCCGCCATTCCGCCAGCCCTGACCTCTGACCCTTCTAACAGTGAGGAGCTAGCACTACCCCTCACTATAGTCCACGCTATTACTGTACCTCGTACTTGCCTACAGGACTAGATTGTAGAAGTGAACTAGGACTACCAGTGTGCGCAACCACACTCGCCTCGACGCAGAATTGACAGCCCAAGACACGAGTGCACGGCTGACTAGTCAGTTGAGGAATGGCGAGGACAAGCGTGAACTAAGGGATGTGTGGGTCACCTGGTGCGACGGGTGTCGGAGAGACTTGCGGAGCCAGCGCATCACCTTGCCGCGAGCACGCTGGAAGAAGGACGACCTGGGTGCCGGGGGCGGCAGCGCGCTGGTGGTGGGCAGCATGCCTGCCCGCTGCCGCATCGCCCCGACAACTGGCGGCCAGTTCTCCCGGGTCCGGGCCGCTAGCCCCGTCCGCGGTCGATACCTGTCGCCGCGCGCATCGCTAACCCGCCTCAACCCATCACTACTCTAGGCGCATGCTCTTCTTAGCGTTGCTCTCATTGGTCTTCCGCCAATCAGTCATCATCTGCTCTAGAAACTTACCAAGCTTCCTTCAAACTATATAAAGCCCAACCAAACACATCTTAACAGTACTATGATAAGGGTGCTGCCTATCCACGCGCTTCATATGCGTCTAAGTGAATCAGTAAACAACTTTTTTACGAAAATATTCCACGTGAGCCCATTGTACTAACATACGAAAAAGCAAACTTCAGACAAGGTCGGAATCTCCTTTTTAAAGGCACCATCCTCATTAAAAACACGGTTTCTATGTCCTCCAGCATAGCTAAATATTGCTTTTTCAGACTGTCGTACTTCCAAATGTACTAACTGGATGTATAAGAAACTAAGATATAGACGTGCATTCAACTATGTTACAGACTTTCCACCAATAAAACTATATTGTCGCTTAGTGTCCCATAGTAAAAATGGTTTGGCGGGAACCTTGCATGCTTTTATGCTAGAAAGGTAAACAATTATTTCCAGCATAAACCCGTTTTATGCAAATTTGGATTTTAACCAGCCATTATACAAACTATGAAAGCTAAACAATTTACACTACAGTAAGAGATAATCCCAGCGCATGTCTACAGAACAAACCATATTTCACACCAATATAAAAACAAAATAAGGTGACCGCCTGCCGCAACCACCAAAATACTCAAAGAACACTACACGTGTGGAAACCCATTTTAGGTTTCACAGATACTCAATAAAGCATATTATCTAGTAGTCGAATATGGCGAAAATGAATGCTTTTGCGGTACTTTTAAGTACGAAAAGCTTGGCGAAGAATATTTTTAATGGTGTACAGTACACCTTACTCTAATATTACGTCATATGATAGGATCACCAGTGAACGTCTCAGACGAGTTGTCTGCGAGAAGCCAGCACGCCAGTTCACTGACTTGCATCTAGAGGCTGGGTGGATGCGTGATGCACATGTTATTGCAGCCTTACCGCCTCGAACGCGCAAAACACGTCCGCCCAGGCGGCCACATGAACGGCGCCGCCGTCCAAAAGTTTTCATTATTTTGGAAAATACTTTTTTACTAAACTATCACATACGCTAACTATGCTAATGTACGAAAATAAAACGCTTCAGACTAGTACGGCCACGTAGTATCACCGTTAAGACACCACGCACATTACGAACATATTTCTAAGCGCTCCAAACCATTTAGACGGTTTTCAGGGACTACTGTACCTCAAAGTTACAATCAAATGGTTGCATAACTCAGAAAAAAATATTTGCATTTAACTTTTCTACGAACTTTACATGCAGACAATTATACACGATGAGGCACATGAAGTGTTACAGAGCAACAGCACTCAAGTGATCATATCCACAAACGTTTCCGACAAAAGTTTCAGTGTTCGAGAAGGCCGTCATACTGGGCCACAATATTTTTTTATAGGTGCAGACGTCCAAGCTACGTCAAGGTCAACTCCACGTTGCTAAATGGAACCATGTATATTTTATTCGATGGCATTAATACCGATTTGATGACGAATTCAGCGACCTATACAACACAATGTCATTTTCTTACGCACCCAAAGGCATCAGTCACGCATTACCTTCTAATGTGAGTACATCGGATACCGAAAATGAACCATTTTCAAGAATCACTTGATATGTTGATGGTGCTGGAGGAATGCCGTAAAAATTGCGGAAACGCCCAGGATTTGTATGCGGCTAGTTATCCGGATAGGCAACAAAAATCGCACATGGCTTTTCAGCGATTAACTGACCGTTTCTGTCGCTTCGGTACAGTGAAACAAACACGAATAGTATGTCGACCGATTGTGAATGAAAGCAATGCGGCTTCTATCGTAGCTTTTGCTGCACTAAATCCACATGCGAGCAGCAGGAAAATGAAAAGAGAGACTGGAATTTGTCAGCGATCTGTATTAAGAATCTTACATCAACACAAGTTCCATCCGTATCGTAAGTCATTACATCAGGATTTGCACGGCAATGATTTCTTAAATCGCTACAATTCCCGAAGTTGGATTTGTAAGCAAATTCGCACAGATGTCTCCTTTTTGGGTTATGTACTCTTTTCCGACGAATCTAAGTTCACAAATACAGGACATGTGAATAGGCATAACATGCATTATTGGGCAAATGAGAATCCTCAATGGATGAGAACTGTACCACTTTAACATCCGTAGTCCGTTAATTGTTGGTGCGGCATTGTCGGCGATCAAGTCATTGGTCCATATTTTTTTGAAGGTCGCTTGCATGGGCAAGTTTCCGCAAACTTTCTGCACAACGTACTGTCTCAATTACTGGAAGATGTGCTTTTCCATGTTTGCATGAACATGTGGACGCAACAGGACGGTGCACCATCCCATTACGATCTGTGTTCAAGACAAGAGATGAACGAGATTTCTGGCGACAAGTAGATAGGACGGGGCGGCCCTGTAGCCTGGCCACCTCGTTCGCCAGATTTAACACCACTAGATTACTTATTACGGAGTTTTGTCCAAGAAAGCGTAATGGCGGTAGCACCTACCACGCCTAACGACACGAAAGAAAGAATACGCCGAGTCTGTATCGAAATTACACCACAAATGTTGGCTGACGTTCGACGGTCTGTAACACTATGAGCCTTACCCTGTATAGTTGGCGCGTAACAGAAGACATCGTCGACAAGTTTCACTTATTACAGACAGTAAAAAAGGGAAGCGATATGGACGAGACAGGTATAAGTAATATTAATAATTCAACTTCCATGCATAGAGCACTTGATTGTCGCATTACGTTATCCAAGTGTTCTCTCTCTACAGTACAACCAACGGTTACCCCGTAATTTTATTTGAGGAAAGTTAACAGTAAAATCAAACGACAGCCATCACTCGGTTTTACTAATCTGGTTGGTATTTTCCCAGATACAGCAATAATTGTAAAATCCGTTGTAAGTATTTTTTGAGACTTCAAAAAACATGTTCCTGACAAGCACGTCGCAATTTTAAAAACATGCACGCATAATTTTGAGCGCGTGACCTTCGATGAACAGGTTGGAAGCACGTTTGGCAGTTTTGTAATGAAATAAATACACGAGGCGTGCGACAACACTATTCTTGCAACAGGCGAGGGCTTACCTTAGAAGTACTCCAATAACAATTATGTAGAAAGATTGCATGTTATTACAGTGTTCAGCGTGTACCGGCATGCAACAGTATATAGTTATTGACATTCGCTCGCTTCTATGCCTTGAAACACGAGGCAGGCAGCTCCTTTAAGATATGGTTCACTTCCATAAAATAGTTTTTTTACAAAGTTGGCAAACACTTTTACGCAACATAATCCTGTACAGATTTTAGCTACTGTCCGAAAGAAAAATTTGGCTTATGAGACCTCAATCCCTTTCCGCGCGTGTGTCCGTTTGTGTCCCTAAACACTTTCGAACCCGTGGATTATATTACATCGCACTTAGTACACACATAGTACTTTATAAATCTGACTTGACTTTTGTATATTATTTCGTTCATTATGAGCTCATATCACAATTGCGGCCATTTCTTTTTTTTTTTTCGGCATAGTTGAAGAAATATTTTTCCGAAGTTCATTAACCTTGGTAGCTTTGCGTATTTCGTTCATTCTACAATTATATATTCAAAACAGCGGCCGTTTTTCTAGCATAAAATTACATATCTAAGTGTGTATGTGTATATCGCACACATCGAATTTAATCAACCATGGTACACATACAGGGGCGTCATTTCAGGTTTTTCCAGGGGGGGGGGGGGGGGCAAGATTTTGTTTTCTGACGACAGTGACCTTGTTGCATCTTTTTTATTAATTAAGCATGTATAAATTAAAGTTAGCATTATTTACATTAAAAAATACAAAAAATATATTTATACACAAAAATTCCAAATCCAGGGGGTGGCATTTGCCCCCCCCCCCTGTAGCCCCAAATGACGCCCCTGTACACATATAATACTTAGTAAGCTTCTTTGACATGTGTATTTTGTTCATACTGCAATTATATATTCATACTGGCGGCCTTTTTTGTATCGTGACATGTCAAGGGTAATTATTTATCGAACTAGGTATACAAATTACATCATTGTTGAGTTTACTTTTACGATATTTCGTTCATAATGTGTACACGCTTTCATGGCGGTGGCCACTTATTAATTTTTAACGTATTATGACAAATCTAAGGTAGTAATAACCCCATTCTCATTATTCTTGGTACAAATATACCGCTTGGAAAGTTGAATTGACTTGCGACATTTCGTTTATCTTAAGTTTATATTTTCGAAACCGCGGCGATTTTTATTTTTTTAATTTAATATTACAAATGTGAGGAAATATTTTTCCGATATTTATTCATCTTGGTACACATACATTGCTTAGAAAGTTGACTTGACTTTCCTTTTTCATCTTTTATCTATGTTAATATTTTCGAAACGGCGGACATTTTTATATTTTTTTGGATGTCAATTATCTAAGGAAATGAATTCCCCGATTTTAACAAACTTCGTACACTCATAGTAATTGTTAAGTTTAACTCATTTTTTGTTCATACCGTGTTTGTAATTTTAAAATGAAAGCTGTTTGAACATGTTTCAATAACACAAGATACCTAAGGAACCATGTTTTAGGTACACATATAGTACTTAGCAAGGTAGGTGAATTATCTTGTACGTTTTCTTCATGCCGTACTCGTATTTTCTAGATGAACGCTATTTGATTATGAGATTATACGAGATATCTAAGAAACAATTTTTTCCCATCAAAATTTTACTAAACTCAGTACACATAGTTTTTAGTAAAGATACACGACTTTTATGTATTTTGTTTATGCAATATTGATAATTACACGGTGGCCGAATTCAAGACAGTTTAATGACATGAGATATATAAATATACCAATTATCATAATTTAATCCATACACACAATACGACTTCGTAAAAATATTTTGCAATACATTATATTTCTAAAAATGTACATCTAAGTAAAGAAAAAAAATCAACGTCAATAATAACTAAGTTCTAGCATGCTTAACTCCAGGGAACTATATTAGTTAAAAGTTATTTAAACGAAGTAAAAAACTACCATACTAGTCATACAGTATGTTAGGTAAATATGCGAGAAGAGAAGAGTTCTAAATACAGCTGTAGAAATATACGTTCGAGGGCTCTCCTACCTCAAAGCCCTGGTGAAAAGGATAGATGTTTACACGTTAAATTATTATACAGCATTATGTGGGGCTGTCACTTTTCACGGTATCACTTTCCCAATACAACAATTTGCTACACTGAGAAGAGGACAATATTGCTAAAGGAACGAACACGTGGAGGAAAGGAAGTATGAGTCTGTGTTTCAGTACTTTTTTGGGATGAAAATATTTGTTTTCTAACAGCACGGTATTAAAAACACGCCTGAAATATCGTATAGCAATGTGGGCCTCACAGAAATGAAGATAGATGTAGGTTCAACAGATACTGAGCTACATCAAATATTAATTCAATATGTATTCCCTGCCATTGCTCTTGTGAGCGCTTTCATAAGCAAGGCCCTTAAGTCCCGTTTCTCTTTTCATGTAAACGTAAATTAGGCGCAACTGAAATGTTACTCAACTTAAAAACAGCAGTTAAAAGGCTTTTTTTTTTGCAGTAAGGAGCTAATTTCTACAAAAGGGATTTTAGACTCGTAACTCGTTACGATGTTCTGCTGAGAATTACGTAAACATGCTATATTATGTATGGTTTCCGGCAAATTTATTTGGAATTTGCATTCGATTCCTACGAATTAACACAATTTTACGTTAAATAAAAATGCGTGTGGTTTTCATATTTAGAAGACGACAGCTCCACGCTAGAATTAGGCAGCACTGATTACATAAATTTACAAGAAGAAATCAGTTTTCAAGAGTCGCCAATTAGGCTAACAGTTAAGTAACTGCTCTTTGTTAAAAATTAATTAACATGTACAACAGTAACGTAGAATCTGACCGGGCAATAATTTACGATAAGCACACGTCATGTTTGCAGAAACGAAATATGCGTTTGAATGGATAGGAACCACTTTATATTTTCATATCGGCTCCACAATAAATTATATGATATAAAATATGTATCTATAACAAGCACAAATGTATACACTAACTGAACACTTAATAAGGCCCGAAGTTAAGTACCCACTATAATATTACTGAGCCCTTTGGATCCCATAGTACAACGCGCTGCGCCAGCAGATTACCTCGGTAATGCCCAAAATTAAGGGCGCGGTTCACCTTAGTTTTCAACGTCTTTTTTATATTCGTACAAGATATTTCTTTTCCTATTTTAAACATAAATTGTGATTAAATCTTCCTCTCACGAAATTTCTGTATCTCATAGTGTTTTCTTAATGAGACGTAAACGTAAGTACGCCACTAAAACCAACTGGCATACCATACCGAAAAAATTCACAGTGTATATAAATGTTGCAGGCTATGATTTGACATATATATAAAAAAAAATTTTTATTTTGTATTTTAAAAAAATTGTTGAGGAAAGTTTTTAATTTCAATTTCAGAAATTTACATTTTTTATTAAATACAAAAAATACTTATTTTTTGTTTTATATAAGTCAAATCATAGCCTACAACATTGTTATACACTGTAAATTTTTTTTTCGGTTTGGTATGTCAGTTGATTTTAGTGGCGTACTTAAAACAGTAAAGTGCAAATTTTTACGTTTACAACATTACACAAAAACTATGACAGATACATAAATTTCATACATGAAGATTTAATCACAATTTATGTCTACAATAAGATAAAAATATGTGGCACAAATATAAAATAAGAAAGACGTTGAAAAATGGTTTGAACCGCGCTCCTAAGGGTCGAAATTGGTGTATCCAACGGAATCAAACAACTCGTAGAAGCTTTCAATTAACAAGGAAATAACTCCCCAAAAGCGCAGCAACTCTTAATTCAAATTTTCCTAAAGTGCAGTACTTTGTATTCCAGTACGATAACGGTCAAGTAGAGAAAAAAAACGTATACACGAGATGAACAAGGTGTATGTACTTTGGTAAATGCAAAAATTAAATCTTAGGACCAATGCTCAACCAGTCACCAAACGTAACCAGAAATACACAGAGAAAATGAGTGTGAGTGTGTGTGTGTGTGTGTGTGTGTGTGTGTGTGTGTGTGTGTGTATATATATATATATATATATATATATATATATATATATATATATATATATATATATATAAATTCATTACTAAATAGTTTTTCATCAAATCGGGGTTGATGAAGAAAACCTGCCAGAAAACATTTTCCAAAACATTAAAATGTCCGAGGTAATACAATAGGAGTTATTTTGATGGCAAGGGATCCGAGAATTTTTGAATACCCCATTCATAGTTATCGGAAATAAACCCAATTGATAATATGTAGGCGCTGCTTGACAGAGTAAAGAGAAAAAGCAGTGTCATTATGATCGAATTCAACAATATATCATGAAAAATAATGTATCGAACAAGACACATGAATTAACGAAGAAAATTTCGAGGAGATAACATCCAATTCTTCACTGTTAAATATGTACACAAACTATGTTTGGGCTATGACTGCACGAACTACTTTTTTAACGGAATTTTGCAGAACGGAAGTGTGGATATAAGAATACAATACAATTAGATTCGATTATGTCTGTAATTTTTCTATTACACGAAACAACTATCATTAACATTTTTTCGGCAATTATGCAATCGATACAAGACACAGTCGGTAGAAGAGGTGAGGGGGGGGGGAGGGATTTATGTTTTCGAAAGTGATTACGAATAGGTTCATTATCAAAACGCTGACTTATGACAGCCCAGCTATGAATTATTTCACGAAATTATGACCTAGCAAAAGTCACAAAAGCGCATGCAAAAGCAGGGCATTAAACTTACCCTTACGACGCCTAACGCTTCACGGGAAAAATGTCCTGCTCCTCTCATCTCTTGTAGACAACAACCCTAAGCTGCTTGCCCGTCTATATTAGAAAGTTTTTAAAAGTAACGTTAAGTCATAAGGGGCTGATACCACAGTGACCTGATACGAAAAGAAACATATTTTCGAAATTACGAAATTCATATCAAAATCGGGACCGAACTCGAATCACGGTGGATGGCCACCAGATTACATATTTAAATAAATTATAAATGAAGAAACAGTGCTGAAGACGATCGTGTAAGTAAAAGGTAACGCAATCGATAATTACAACCAATAATAAATAATTTATCTGCAACATAACTTAGCAAATGGTATTGTCTGATCGGTGCAATATGGACAAAGCAGTATTTCAATTTTAAGATTTTTCTTTGGACACGTCATCGAGTTATTTCGTATTTCACTTGGTTTACATACTTTACTGTGAAGTAAATGAATTTTTAAATAACTGATATTACCGCATGATAATTAACGAAGAGAAACTGAATTTTATCAGCAGTGCTGACTGGCACAGTATACTTCAATAGTTTTCTTGATTATAAATCAGCCAAAAAAAAAAAAAAAAAAAAAAAAACTTGTCTCGAAAGCTGTTTTACGGTAACTTGTTCTTCAATAACATCAACAAATGCCAAGCAAGCGCTACACGAGGAGTGGCGGAATTCCGGCTCGGGACGCGGCGCCGACAGAAGAGTGGCTGATTGTTTTAACGTGGACGGGCTGCTGTATTCGCGGCGGGCGGTAAATGCCAGTCCGAAGCCCGGTGGCGTAAATTATTGAAGAGACAGGCGCGAGGAGAGGCCGGATGGTGATGGGAGACTGTGCCAGTGGGCGAGCAAGGTCAGGGTTGACCCCGGCAGGTCGATAACTAGCGTGAGCTGCGCATGCTCGGAGTAGCACCTCCGCCAGCTGACAACACCCTCCCTCATCACTCTTTCACACATCAGCATCACTGACACGCTTGCAGCTAACTGCCACGTGCACATGCCTACACTCGTTTACATTTATTTAGCTTAGCGCAATAAACGCAAGCCCAGGGGGCCTATGCTGGAAAATACATTAATAATTTCACGCTAGAAAAAGTACTCTACGAAACATTAATTTATTTTACGTAATTTTCTGTTTTAGTCGCATTGGAACTAATCTTTATCTTCCGTTTGCAAAGACGAAGCAACTAATGTTGCAAATGTAAACGCAAATGAATTAGGCGTCATAAGTATTTAGCTGTGCTTTCCGGTAAATTACATAATTAATTTCACATTTTCTTAGACCAAAATGAATTTTTTTTATAAATAAGTTTAACATATATTTGAACATAGAATTATTTATTCCTGTTAGATGGGTTGAATATAAAACTCTTAGAGTAAGGCTAACGAAACAAAGGCTTCAAGAAACAAAGGCTTCAAGAAACTAATGCTAAGTTACATGGTTTGAACCTATAGTAACGTAATTATGCTAATCATTTCACGTAATTAATTTGTGGTAGTTTTACAAATTTCGAGCAAATTTTGTTCAATTTTATGTAAGAGGCCAGATAGCTACTGTTAACATGCACGTTTTTGTCCCAGTATTTTACTCAAAATGAACCACCCTCATGAATCGTTTAACAGCCGTCATAATTATAAAATATTACGAGAACTTTACTCCTGGGCTTGTATATAATGAGTAAAGAAAATTGAAAGTAACAAAAATATCTTGTACTACACAATTTTTCATAAAATTGTTTATTGTTGAACTTCATGTGATTCAACAACGAATGTTTAATTTTATTTTACACTGTTACAACTGTTCACAAATAACAAAACGTACATGAATACACAAAGTAAAACAACCATCGGTATGTAGATACAGCAATTGGAACCTACCACGCAGTTATCTTTTCTTACATTTTTCTTATGTTTTTCGTTTTTATTATGTTGTCTTTACTTTAGTGCATTTTTACTAATAATTTACAGAGTTTTTTTAAAAGGAACATATCTGTATGTTTCAGTCAATCGCAAAAATGTACTACTCATAACTTCCTGTCAGCGGCCTACATTAAAAAATGTTAGTATATTAATTTAAAATTAGCTAGTTAAAAATTAATAAACATTTTAAAAAATCTAACTTAACTAGTGGCATTTCGAACGGTCAGGCTGGCGGTTCGCATACGAACGAAAACTTGAGCATAGGCTCCCCAGAAGTCGCATCTGTTGTCGGCGAAGGGCGCTTGCTACTTGTAAGCCTGTTTTTTTTTATCCTTTGTTACATCGGCTGCTTTCACATCTATTCGTGTATCTGATAATTTGGCTGTCCTCGTTCATTTTGTCGCCATTTTACATACACCTAATTTTGTTATTTTATTTTCTTCTTTCTTTGTCGTCTTTCTTGATGCAACTACGACATTCAGTTTCGGAATTAATTTGTGTTGTTAGTGTTTGTTCTGTGTTTTTTTTTTCGTGTCTTTCAGAAATACAACTAAATTACTTTCCAGAATGTTATGTATGTTATGTTAGTTGACAACAGGTGACACCGACTTTTCTATTTTGCTTCTTGTTTTAATGTGGGTTTTATTCTGCAATTACGCATGTCCACAACATACGTGCCAGACAATAACTAATCCATTGCAGGACTCTTTCAAGGATCACACGAATATTAATAATGCTATTAAATATATACATAGACGCAACTTGATGCCTTACAACCTTCAACTCCCTTCGTCAGCGTACATATATCATAATTCTTTTCCATAATTTCTGCCGATATGCTAGTCTAAGTGTTTGCATAAAACACGACGCAGTTACAAGATTGATGAAGGTCTGTTTCAAAAGTACGCCCGAACAGACTAAGTAGAATGGAACTGCTGGCCGTTATCCTGGCCAACATCCCTTACAGCCTTTAAGTAACTCACTGCTCAGAACTATATAAAATCACTTGTTGCAAGAGAGCATCAACACGCTAACCAACAGATGGCAAATATTCAATGACACTAGCACACAAGTTGGTAAACGGTCAAACAAAATAATTCGCGTTTCGAATGATCTAATCGAAGCATGCAAGACAACGTCTCGTCTACAGCAGACGTAATTAGACACGGAACCATTAGTTCAGATAAGCAGATGAGAATAGGCTTAAGTTATGCTTGGTGAAATCTCTTCGGTTATTTCCGCTACTACAATCGCCTATCGGCAACCTGCCACCTCTTACTAATTTAATTAAAACCTAAGGTTATTTTTACTACCAGTTAGGAATCTCAATGTTGTTAGCTTGGCAAATCAAATGTTGAAATTTCCTGTTTAAAACAAAATAATGGTTTGAGCTATCGTGAATAAATATTAGATTCTAAATTAATCTGTTTTTCAGAAAAAAATTACTTCTCTCTTCACCCAGCCTAATTATGCCAAAATCTTAACACCGTTTTGCATTTTATGTGACTTCTTACCTACACACGTCGTCGACAAAAAAAAAATCAACAAAATTAATTTTTCTTGTTGAATTATTCAAGTCTATCAAGTAACGACACACGAAACCACCGAAGACAAATTCGACCCCAATTGTATTTTTACGTGAGAACACTTCGACGAAATTTTACTTAATCCGGCAACACTGTGCACTGAAACATAGCATGAACGAATGTAAACGTAATAAAAGCCATGTATGGTTTCAAAGGATAAACATGTGCTAATTTAACTATAAGGCACAAAGCATACCAGTTTTACTGATAAATAAAGAACAACTGAAGACTTCCATAAACCCTTACTTACATACACATTTGAAACTTGAATGGGAAGACTGAAGTAGCGACAAGCACGGGATCTACTGCCATGGAAGACAATATTATGAAAAGAAAAAAAAAATAATTTTAAGAGGTTTATGAAAAAAATAAAAATTTCATTTTGGCGCTTTTTGTACGCTAGTGACATGGTAAAAGAGGCGTCCTAGTTCCTTTATTTACTGACGGAGACAGAAGACGCAAAGAGGCCGCAGATAATCATTGACTAGCGGTCGCACCATTTGTTGGCATCACCCGCTGCACTTGAGTGTAGGGAACTCCGCGAAGCGTTAACATAGCTGCTAACGCCTGGTAGGTATGCAGTCCCACACGGCAGAGCACACGCAGGTTGCATCTCGCAGGAACCTTTAAAGTCCAGTACACACGGTTATCTTCTCGACCAACAAGGTGTCAGTTCAAATTCAAATGCATAGCAATAGAATGACTTTTCAAATGCGCACAGTTAAATTTATACAGCAAGAACAAACCTGTTTTAACGCTCAATTTAACGTCATGCAGAATTCTATTCTAGGTTAGTAGCAATATGGAGCACCAGACCAAGCCTCTCGTGTTATTTCGATTTGTAGGGTAATAAAAACAGGCTTACAACTAAGTTCATACTCCGCAAATTTAACAAACGCACACATTTTTCCGTTCAAGCTAGATCCGACAATGTCACTAGGCTGTGCTATTTATACCAATTGAATGGATATAGTGCAAGATAATGTGAATATACAGGATAAATACACAAATACCTCTGGAAAATTAACACCAAACTAAGCATGATAAAGACTAAAAACATCCATGAACAGTAAAAACTGTATTTTAGGCGAACAAAATTCTGAGATCACATCCTTCATTGTTGATACACTGATCCACTCCTGGTAATTTTCTGTTGCCCTGAGGGTAATTCCGGAAGAAGTGGATTAGAGGAACTGCTCCGTAATACGTTACATTATTACAAGTGAGCTGATTTAAACGGCATATGTACCGTTCCTGGATAGTAAGTTTCCTTGCGTACCTTGCTTGGTTTGCTATTTTATTTGCGTCCCTTATTGAAAAGAGCTTTCTTCCACCGTCATTTGCGATAATCATCCGTATACTTCGAATTTATTGAATTGTAATTGCAACTGTCACGTAATGAGTACTGATCGAAATACGTTTGCGTGTTATTTAGTTGCTGGTTCACTGGCGTATGAATAAGTAAGGTCATAAGCATGTCGGATATTCTATAATCAAGCACTATTTGCCTAACAAACGGCCGGTTTGAAGAATTTTCTCATTCCTCCCGTGTTAAAGCTGAACTGATACAGCCAAGTCTCTAACATTTTACTTTTGCATTAAATATTTCCGTAAATTTTATATTTTGAGAGAGGAGTTTTGTGAAAATTTACGTTCACTGCACTTGCACCTGGTAAGATAGCGATCTTTCTGGACACTTACGGAATAACTTTTTTAATATTTGGGAGCAATGTACAAGCAGAAAAGTAGAAGACTTCTTTGTAATTATTATCGACAAATTAATTTATCGCCATTGTGTCACAGATTTAACATTTTTACTGTCAGGATTTTAAACATGCGAGAAGTAACAAAACTCAATACGACAACCGAAACCAGAAGTGTCTTGAAGAGGATTCGTTCTGGACGACCAAGCACTAGTGATGGAGACGTGGAACGGGAGCAACGAACATTTTCCCGGAGCCCCACAAAATCGATCCGTCGTGCTTCTCGACAGTTACGCAGCTACCCACAATCACGGTGCACAGAGTGCAACGCAAGAGACTGGAGCTGCACACTTACAAGGGGCAGCTGCTGTTGCGCTTCAACCTGATGATACGCCAAAGTGCAAAGCATTTGCAGTTGAGATAGGCCTACTGGAGTCGTATCGACGGCCCAGACTTCCTGAAAAATTTGATGTTCACAGACGAAGCTGTTTTCATGCGTCCACAAAGGTAAACTGCCACAGAGGATATGGGACTCTGAGAACTCCACTTTAGCATGGAACTTGTCGGAGACAGTCCGAAGGTAAAAGTGTGGTGTGGTCTGTTTCATGGCCGTGTGGTGGGGCCCCTTCTTTGCAGAAGCCTCCCTTGACTGTTTACCTGGGCATATTGGAACAGTTTTAGTTTCCATGGGTCCAACATCTGCAACCTGGCATCATGCATCAGCAAGATGGTGTCCCTCATCTCTGGACCTTGGTTATAGAACGGAATTGGACGACGCATTTCCAGGTCGCTGGATTGACAGAAGAGATCCCATTTCCTGGCCTCCAAGGTCTCCACACGTAATTCCACAAGATTTTTCCTACTGGGTCTAGTAAAGAATATTGTCTTACTAGAACCTAGAGCGGACCTGCAGGAACTGCGACGTGGTATAACAGCAGCAACTGAACATGTTAATGAGAACATGCTAAGGCCGGACGTGAGCAGAACTGGAATATCGCTCAGATATCCTGCGTGCTACAGATGGGGGGCACACACTGAACATTTTCAAACGGCTACTAAAACTATAGGAGTGTGTAAATAATGTGTCACAAACCGCACCTTTAATCATTCCCGATTCTGAAACATAAACAGTCAAAGTTGCAAGTATAATTTTAGTAAAACCTTTATATTGAAGGTCAACAACAATAAAATATTCAACTATAAAAAAAAACTTCCACTACATTGCACCAGCGGCGACCATATAATTTTATGACGTAATATTAAATATGAAGGTTTATATTGTACACGTAAATATTAAGAAGATTCTATGTCAAGATTTTTATACTTAAAACGGACCGCAAAAACAACAATTTTTTCAGTTTTTCGGCAGCGCAAAAATAAACTTACTTGAGAGAGAAACTGAGGCCCTGAGTGGACATAGTTACACATATATTAACTTTCTCGAATGTTATTCCTAAGCAGACATCAAACAAGTTGAGCAGTTTTCGAATTAACATTTACCAGCCGTAGCTTTGTCACGTCGTTCGCTGGCCTGGCCAGACAGCCACCTTAACACATTGGGTAATATTAAGTCTCCACAGCAATTTAGGCAGCACGTGTTCTCGAATTAATGGAGCCTCAGAAGATGCCATAAGCAATATTCATTCAGAAGGTAAATGGGCACACTTAATCCCAATTCAGTCGCAATGTACAAACTAGCACGCGAACCAATACGCAAAACATCACACGCTCCATTGTATTCCTCTGTTATTAATACACCGCACGGTTAGAGCCTTAGCATATCCCCGACAACTTGATCCTACGATTCCCTACCGAGTTCATTCCGTTGTCAACAAGCTCTCTCATCTCTACAGCTCAATGCTACCACTCAGCATTCTGTTTCAGGCAAGACGTAAAAGAAAGGTACTGACAATATGAATTGCGTACCTTAATACTTCAAGAGAAAGAACGAAACTTTCGTCACTCAAAAATTGTACGCTACATGTAATTTGGAGTGCTTATAACTTAATATTTAGAACGTTCAAATTGTTTGGTTTCTATATATTTTATGTTTCAACTCATTAAACCTATTGTATTTGAATTATTGCTTTGATCTCCTTTAAAATCCAAGCATAAGAACAGCGACTTGAAGTCTCCATAAATATTTCGATAGTGTATTTTTCGTATATCCACGCATTCTGCATTATATTCTAACAATTTTAAAATAAATCAAGAGAACTCTTACGAACACAAAAGCTTAGAAGTAATGAATACACGCTCAAATATGGCATTCGAGTATGTGTATGTCCTTACTGCATCGTGGTCAACGCTGCCTCGTGGTTATAAAAGGCCAGGTTTCAGTGCTTACAAACACTCCATAAACCTAACTTTCTTTAGTCAAGGAAACAATAATACAATATGTACTAAACACTGCTATGGGGACCATACTAAAGATATCTGCACATGTTCTCTATACAACTTCGTTCACGCCAACGTCAGTCCATTAAACGTTGTTTTGTCAGGAATTACATGCTGTCTCTTCTGAGCTGCTTTAATATTCATGTAATTTTCATTATCGAGGAACTACTAATAGCACAGCTATCTCTAGAGTGTATTTTACTGCCTTCATACAAGACGGGTAAGACATTAACGTCCATCGTTTATTAAAAATGCTTGAACATCTTGCCAACTGCACAATTTCAACAGGGAAGGCACGCAAATTTTTATGGCATATTGTACACTAGCTAACAATATTATAAAAATAATTCATTAGTTCCATACAATGTTTGTTTAAAATGTGAAAAAAATTTAAATTCGGTTGCATTTTGAGAGAAATAACTAGGAGTAAAATTAAAGGACATTCTACAGACGTTATTTTGAGAAAAAAAAAGGGCAAACAAATTAAAAAGGAGCATGAACTTGTATGTACTACCATGTGCCATGGTGCATGCTGTACGCACTCGTATGTGTGAGAATGCACTCTTGTGCGTATGCAGTCATGTGGACGTACTAATAATTGAACAAAACTTTGAAAAAATAGTAAAGCATAAATTTGGGCAGAGTGAATAGTGAGAAGTGTATTGGCGAGGAAGAGCAAGAGAGCGACCAATGCTGTGAGAAGCGCGAGCGAGATGCAAGTGTGCTGTGAGGGAGGTTCGTAGTGTAGGAAGGCTGGCTAACTGTGCAAACAAGGCGTGGCATAAGAAAGTCGTACCTTGAACATGGTGACTGTGCGAGACTAGTGAAGGCTCAGCCGGGACGCCGTGCTGGCGATGACTGCAGTCCGGCTTCTTCGTCGGCCGACAAGCTAACAGGATTAGGGCGAGGCAGGCAACTCGTCATCGCACACCTAAGAGCACACCGCGACCCGTCAATCACCCTGGCCGCCACAGACCACAGTCAGCCCAGGCCGGTGAAGGTCTCTCGCCGTCCCCAGGGGCTTACACGCCACGCCGGCCGACCCATTGTACGCGAGTTGCGCCATCATACAGTGTTTGCCGGCCGACATAAAAATAGAGACTGCATGCGCGCCGGTGGCGCTGTCGCGGACCAGCGTGGGAGGTTCTGAACATGCAGCCGTCTAGGCTGTGCATTATAACACTTCTAAACAGCAGTTACTTCCACGAGCCTACTCACTACTTTGACGACAATTGCTTTATTTAACCTAGACAAGTACACATGATTCTAATCATATCCCAACTTTGTTCAACACAATTTTAACTATTAACTGTTTTTTTAATCATAGACGAAAAACTGTTTGGCAAAAACATTTGTATAGTAATTTTATCTAACGAAAATTACGTTGCAAAGGAAAAAAAACTATTTCAAACAAAGTTAGCTTCACGATATCTTCTCTCGTTTAGGCTGAGAAAAGTAATTATTGCAATCCCAGAAGAAATTAAATGGTTGCCCGACTATAGCAGTGAGCTTACTAAAAACTGTTGGTTAACCTGTAAAAATGTCCTTAAAAAGAACAATTTAAACTAAATAGCAAATCAATTTTGTATTTTGTAACATTGCAAAATAATTTCCTACAATTCGATTTGTAACATGTTAAAATAACTCTTATTCTGGATTATTTAAGTTGACAGATACTGCTAGAAACAAAATCGTACGATAAACAAACTTCAAGTTGATCCGTCGTTACCATATTTGGCAGTAAAAATAACTTTTAAATATTATTTCTGATAAAATAATTAACATTTTATTTTAAGTGCATATATATAGGACGCACTCACCGAAATTGATGCTACGTAATTGGTTTTAAAAATAATTTAACGCTATATTACAAATGTACTCTAACACAACCACAGTAACATTTACAACCAAGCAAGTTTATGGAAGTCTAACCGCAAATCACTCCTTACGGAAAGCACTTATGTTAATGCAAAAAAAAAAAATTGCTCCATGGGCATTTTGCTCGGTAATGTACTAAGAAAACAGGCAAATGGGAAACCGACTGACCAGAATGCAAGACACCGGCCTAACATCAGGTCTACGTCACACATTTTTTTAACGTCAAAAATAATCCAGAACTTGAGTTTCACAGACCAATTAAAAAGTGTCACGTAAAAATTAATCAAACTATAATTTCACGAAAAAAAAATATATATAGCTTCACTAACGTGCAAACCAATTAATTACTCATTTATGATTCAAGTAGTATGATGCTGAACTTCAACTGTGTTGATAAAAGCAACGTGCGCGCAGTATGGTGGGTAACTGACTTCACAACGACTGTCAACTGATATAAGATGAGATGCAAAAAGTAAATTACTCAAAAAGAAAGACTCCAAAAACATTTGCAACTTTGTATCATGGCTGTCTTCATACGGTCTGTCTGGAGCCTGGAGACAAGAGTTGCAGCCGCCATGGCGCATGTGACAATAATAGGCTACTAAATAATTCAATTGTATCATCCTGCTTCCTACGCCTCCAAAGAATAAACTTGCTTCAACTCCTTATTACTATTAAGTTCCCAAACTACGTTCGGGTTGATTCATGTCAGGTGGAGACAGCCACATCCACCTACGTCCACTGCCGCCAAAGTAAAGGCCCAATTACTTATGATGAATGTATGGTTTAGAGCTACATCATCGTGGCAAATAACGCCTGCAATCGACGCTTCTTGACCATATCATATCAGTCGGGCATGCATAGATGTCCAACAACGGAACATACAATATTCTATTCGCGAAAATCTCAATAACTTACATGTTTACAGTTCTGGGCCAAATAATGCTTACTGCATTTTTAAGGCGACGGGGGGGGGGGGGGGGGTAATATTTCTATAAAAGTATCAAAATATTTACCCCTAAATATAAATATTTTGACGCTTGAATAAAAATTTCAAGAAAAGGTACCGAGAGAAACATATTTACAAACAAAATTAAAGAAGTCATAAAAAATAAATAAATGTAGTAATGTATAAGAAATGTCCCTTTGCCAAATGCCAAATATCTAAAGCAATAAATTAGAACACGAAAAAACTTATTTGCATCAATATAATTTTATAATTGTACCAAACAATGTTTAACTCTTGCCTATTACATTAATATTACTTTACGGCAAATAAAATATTTCTCGGTTCCATAGTTTTCGTACAAGCGCATGTAAAAACAGTCATTTGACTATTTTCGCTAATTAACGAAAAGTAAAAACTATTCACTAACACAAATGAAAACACGTGGAGAGAAAGTACATGTATTGAGCTACAGAATTAAACCATCATATTAACGAAAAAATTGTTTAAAAATATACACTGAAAGACATTCCAAAAACTGAGGTACATTCATATTTTTATTTAATACAAACAATTTAACGTGAGATTACAAAGGTATCTTTCTGTAAATTTAATACATTTACTTTCATTCTAAATTATTCCATTAGTATAGTATGAATAGTTTTTACTTTGGGTAAGTAGTGAAAATAGTTTTATCGGTACTTTGACACGCACTTGTAGGGCCTACATATATTGAACCGAAAAATATTTTATTTGTGGGAAATTACTACTAACGTAATGTGTAAAAGTTGAAAAGTGTTTGGAATTTTTCAGATCAGAGCAGTCTTATTAAAGGACAGAAATAGAGTAAAATTTTAATTTCAAGAAAATATTTCCAACATTTTCCCAATTACTATTACTAACACAAAAACACCCTCTGCTGAAGTGGGGTGGGGGTGGGGATCATTTAACACGTGAGCAGGCCTACTGGCTTGTTACATACAAATCACCAATAATAATCATCCTCAGTATTCACACGTGTATCAACTAATATACCGTCAAACCGCTAGAATGTGTTTCAATGACGCAATTCCTCAATAACAGTAGGCACGGTGGCCGAATGGTCAGACCATTCGCCTCCCACCAAGGCGATCCGGGTTCGATTCTTGGCGGGGTCGGTCCCGGGATTTTCATATGTGGAATCATGCTGGACGATGTCGATGGTCGGCGGGTTTTCTAGGGCATCTCCCGTTTCATCCGGTCTTTCGTTCCGGCGCTGCTCCATACTCACTTCATGTTGCCATTCGCCAGCGTTAAAGACCTCTTATGTTGAGCGCTGACCAAAATTTCTCACGCAATTCCTTAATTACCGTGGAGTAAGATTGACATTTTTGTGGCCCTTATTGAATATCAACATTAATATTTTATTAGTTAATAAAACATAATACTGGCAAACATTTTTGCTGCACAGAAACTTTATGAACATTTACATTGTTTAATTATAGTTAACGCTTTGGTGCAGATTTTTAAAGTAAATTAACATGATACGAAATAATTTTCAGTTACTTAAAAAAATTAACTATCAGTGCATAAATAGTCTATATAAATTAAAACGCAAAGATTACGCCATAGACATCGTTAATGCTTCACCAGCCGTACTGAATTATTCTAATTTTGCGCTTTTGTAACTTTTAAAACAGAGAATTTCGATAAATACATATTCTAAGTAACTTGCACTACAGTTCAGACATTTATGTAAATAACGTGTAAGTATTTCGCCGTATTAGTTAAGTAAACGCATTTGTTGTCTGACTAATTGCGTGAGAATTCTACACATCAATAGTTCACATTTTATTAGCCCAAGGAATATTTTAGACTCAAATTATTTTCTTACAAAATTTTTTTGAAGCGACACGAATTAAATAATTTAGTTATGACGGGTAACGCCAAGATCGTGTTCGCATCCCCGCCAAATTGTAAACATTAAAACAATAACCATATTTCAAAAATATGTATTAGCAGTGAATAAGCCATGTAGTATATATATTCACAAACTATTATGAAGTATTTGCAGTATACTTGCGATCATTGAAGCAACTGCGACTTGCGATGTAATGAAGCAGCACTGTAACTAGCGCCCCAAATAATGAATCACTAATCATCTTCGCGTTAGTAATCGTGACGTAAAAGCTGAGAGCTAATTACCAATTTATTTAAAACGTTGGGTTACGTAACATACGTTTCTTAACAAGGACCTCACGATACATCGAACTAAGGCACTTACAAAATCTTGCATCACACCGTCATCGACGAAAGAAGCCTTTCTCGAAGCAATACTTATGTACTTACGTGCTTGCTTTTAAATCCTTTACACAGAGCTCCGCATGAATGAAAACAAACAATTCTATACTATACGCCTCTTGCAGCTTAAGGCGAGTTTTGTATAGTTACAACCTGCCAAAATAGCACAATTAACGCCACTGTTAATTTAGTAACAGTAAAAAACTCCTACCTATGACGCTAACCATACGCGAATGAAAATTGGCGGTAACTTGACATAACTTCGCGCAAGTTAACTAAATATGAGAAGTAACAAACTCATATTTCTTTACGTGATGTTTACTGTACATAAGACGCAATTTGTTTTACGCGCGTTAAAAATACAATTTATAACAAATCTCAACAAAATCCACTACTTATTCGCTTCGACTGACCATTGATGCTAACCGAAGTAGCATCGTGCTCTCGCATGTATACCACACACTGATATTCTATACTCTACAGTATTTTAATACGCTTAACTTAACTGGAACTTTCCTTTAACTTCGTCTGAAATGTGTACAGTAGTAACAAAAAATGAATGTACATACGATATATATCCAAAACCATTACGGATAGAATTCCTGTTAGAGCAGAAGGCGCGATTACGCACAAAAATTACTGCATACTCTACAGTGACTGAATGCAAGCACCTTTTGCGACAGAACACATACAGATGGTAATCAGTTTTGTCCCTCACTCGCTGCAGAAGCATATCACGCGTCACAGCTGCATAAAGCGGCGGTAATCCGTACTCTCCGTTCAACCAGACCTCGTGGTAACGGTATTTCGCGAGGCACCACATGAAGTCGCAAGGTGTCGTGTATAGTGACCGTAGCGGCCATCTCAGCAATCCTCGACGTCACCACCAGTGACATCCATCCGACGATTCAGTTTGCAACAAGACAGTGCTCCGCCCCACTACCATCATGACAGGAGTGTGTGCCTTCCATCATCAGGCTTTATTTTATTCCAACATTATATTCTGTCCCACGAGTACACTTTCATGACAGCTGACATATATTTTAATTTAAATTTGATAGTATTGTCATGAAACAATGTTCTAACTTACTGAATAAGACGTTGGCAGGACAGAAAACTCTGGAAAACCACACGGTTATGCACAGCAGACTACAAAAGTTTATGCCAGACAGAGGAGAAAATTGCTCTGTCTGTAGGTATAAAAATTACAATTTTACAACAAAAACTAGTTTTATGTCCTTAGAAGAGAAGGCTATAAAACTGGCTATCTGTACACCATAAGTTTTATCTAAACGATTCTTAAAGACCGCATGATATGTGCAAACAAAATAGGCAAGGTGCAAATCCTTAATGTCGGACATCTGAATTTGAATTCTGGTAACGTTGTTAACGTACATTTTTTAGCACCTAAAACAATGCATGCCAAACTAATATACTAAAATAAATCCGATTACTAGCAGCCTTATTCTACATTTGCATGCATACATACATCTCTGGATTCCTTTTCCAAGGCAGCCAACTGCATATGTGACGACTCAAAACATACACGGGAAAACTTACGACAGAATAATTTTTTCAATTGAAAATGCTGTTGAAAAAAAAACAATTAGCCTATTAAAATAACTAAGGGGTCGAAATACTTCCAAAAACACACTTGGGAAAAAATTGTAACAGGAGACCAAAATCCAACTTCTCTGGTGTTCAAGATGGAAAGAAAATGTTACACGAGATAGCACCGTCAATGAAGGAAAAAAACGCAGCCAGTGCACAGTTCGTTTTGAATGTAGTATGCCATGCAGTTTAACATAACTATCTGAACTTATTTGCTATCAGAAGCACCAATAAAACCATGAGCAGCAAGAATACGAATAATAGGTATGGTCATTCAGAGAACGATAAAACCAGAACAGCCAGCGCAACGCGAATTAGCTGCAATATACTTCACCGCGTGAATTAACTGCAATATACTTCACCCAAGTCCTATCGGAAATGATACGGGCATATAGCTTTTATATCTTACTGCATCGATTTCCAGTATTCTTATTCAATAATGGGCCAGTTGTGAAAAAGCACTACGTTTACTTGTGCTGGTCATTAAAATAGCATATTTGTATAGCTTCCAATATTTGGATGAAGTAGAAATAAAACTACGATCAAAAGTAACGATCAAACAACTAAGATAAAGAACGAAAAGAAACCACCAAGGTAATTAATATACGAACGCACAAGAATGAAGTTTGTCACAAAGTTTCGTGAATTGTGATCGACTTCCGTTTTGAACTGATAGACATTATCCTCATGTCTCCCAGCAAGAATGTACACCCAGCCAACTAAGATGGTTTGCTTCCTAGACGACACGCGACTATCGCCACTATACCATCTCATACTTATTGGCGCTTATTATCACTCTTCGAATAGCACCATGCAGCTAATAGCCAGCATGTAGTAAGACGGCTGGCATTGTCTGGTACGGCAATAATTCACTTATATTTGTACATTTGACGAGTAAGTCAATGCTAAAAATAAATTATAACTTGAAGCGCTCGAAAAAATGCTGAAATGTTTGAAAGTTCGAGTATGTAACAAGCCATCAACCGACCGAAAGGCAGTCAAGATTTTTTGCAGCATAGGCATACTGTTTTACTCTTTCTGTTTAGGCATAGTTATAATGTGACTTCTTGAAGTCTTGACAAAATGTTGGATTCAATCAATGGTCGGCTTGAAAATCTGGAATTTGAAGATCATTTGCTTTGAGGCAGTATTGCTCTTGTGAAGTATTTTAGTTAACATTTTTCAGCATCATCTGAGACGTGAACAACACCTTAGTTTTTTAACTCAGATACAGTGCTGTATTACCAAAAATCCCGAGATCTTCATCAAAGATATTGCCAATTTAAATTTAATAGTCAGCTTCGTCTGTCTGGGTATTTTTTACTGCCGTCACCATCAAACTTAGGAAATACCGAATATCAATAGGCTAAATAAAGTAAAAATTATAAGCATTTTTAAGAAAACGACATCAGGAGAAATAAAAAAATTGACCGGAAAACATAGGTCGAGTTCCAAGCTAAGTTTCACGACTAAAATATTTTGTTCATAAATTCACATGACATAGCTATCAGTATCTGTCCATACTACTGCTTGTGTCACTACACAGCACATCTATCATCTGTGGTAACCTCATGCATGGTACTTGTTTGTCGTAAAGTCGTACAAGCATTGCTAATTTGGTCGCGCCCTACTGCGTTGAGGTCAGGCAAGAAAATACTCTACGTTAGAAGTAGGTTACCATCAATATTAACTGAAATTAATACACTACACTCCGACAAATATTTCCAGATGAACGAACTAAATTTTAGTACTTCAACGTTCTTTCAAATAACGGGTTAAGAGTACATAAACAGTATCACCTACCAAACACCGAGTAAAATTGTAAAGAAAATTAACAATATCATCACATAATGTAACGAAATCACTGACTACAAAGACAACGTTACGTCTATAACAGCGTAATGTATTTTATCCAAAGACGTTATAAAAGAACTAGGCTGTTACGCTGCTCTATTGTTACATGACGAAATTGAACGCTGACATATTACAGGCGAAGATAGGGAATTGTCTACGTCAACTGTGATGGGGGGTTCTATTTTTTTTTTTCAACAAAAAATTTGGTATAGGACATCGCATGTTACGTGCTGCAATATGGCGCCGTTCAATTTGGTTAACACATAGAGATAGGCCCTCAGCATTGGTCTTGCACCCCTTAATTTTATCACAGATCTATAATAAGGTTAAATGTACTACAGGTTAGAAAAATAATGTTTAAAGTTTGGCACAGGCAACATTTCTGCCGCCTGAGCGCTGGTATCAGTAATGGAAGCAAACTTGACTGATAACAGAGCTTTCCCGACTTTTAAGTTACATTAAGTTGACAATTTGAAACGCGAAATTTGATATCTTCACTTTAAAATTAAGTTAAACGACTTCTGTCATTTTCAAGCCTATTTACATTTAGTTTCGTATTTTTCTGGTTCCTCAGTGATAGCAGCGAAACTAGTAGCAGACATTTTCCCTGTGCCAAACTCTCCCATAAGAACACATATTTTCTTTCTAATCTGTAGTAGAATTAACCTTAGTTATAATTATTTTTAATACGCGAAAAACCAGTAATACCAACGTAGCTTGTGATACGCCACCTTAAAGTTTTTGAATATGTCCTCAAACTTACACGATGCTAGTACACAAGTTACTAAAAAGATCACGCAAATAAGACCTACCAGTACCATATTCCCCTCACCTTATCATGGTTACGCTCAGAAATGAGGGTGGCAATATGGATAGTTCTTATTCAAATGAGGTCCATTTTTAAATTATCTTAGTTTCTATGATGGTACCGCCAATTTCTCACGTCGGTTTCCCACGTAATTACAATTTAAGTTACATCGACAAAACCAAGAAAGTCAATAGTCCTAACTGATTATACCATAACAGAGACGGCTTACCACGCCAGAACAGATGTACAGTGAAGTAAAAATATACCAGAGTTCTACTGACATAGTTGCCTGTGATGCCACAGCTGTAAATGATAAGGAGATCCTACTATGGCCACCAGCGTGGACGTATTATTCCGGGTTCGAGGTACAGACGTGCGGAGCGATAAGGACGACATAGTAAGCACATCTCATCTCACTCTAGCCTCTAGTGCCAAGACACGTTGAGTGGCATGCAGTCTGTATGCCGATAACTCGCCTTTGTGAAACATTGACCAAGCGAGGTGGAGCAGTGGGTAAAGCACTCGCCTCGCATTCAGGAGGACATGGGTCCGAACCTCTGTTCCGTCCATCCAGATTTCTGTTTCCCAGGGTTTTCCGAAATCACTCCAGGCGAATGATGGGATGGTTCCTTAAAACAGGCCCTGGCCGACTCCTACACCCTTTCCCCCAGTGTTCCTCTATCAATGCCTTGTGCTATTCGAGAGACCGTAAAAATTTATGAAAAAAAAAAAAAAAAAGTTCCGGATACTTTTTTCTCCTTCAGTAGATAATGGTGGTTGGTCGAGCCTTTCTTTGGCATATAATTAATTGTCATTGCATTATTTTTGCTAGTAAATGAAACTGTTTGTAGTAACATGACCCAATGAACCAAAAAGGTCGCCTTATCGCAACATCCTCTAGTTAACCATTTTAAAAAAAAAAAAAAAAAAAAAAGGAAGCAGAAATGTGGAGCCTCACAGGTAGACGACACGCGATACAGCGGAGGTTCGAACAACTCCACTATGTAATGAAGGTTAAAGGTATTCATAACCCCAAATTTAAAAAAAGAGCAGACCTTCTCGAAACCCACTCTGAATGCAATTTATTTTAACAAATGTTAGTTTTCAACGTCATCGCAAATTTCTCCCGTAAGATTTGCGCAAACCAAAAACTTGCATTAACCTAATTTTTTATGAGTAATCATCTCATAAAATTTGTTAACACTTTCATGAACAATCTATGTATCGACTTCAAGTTCTTAACATTTTTTATAACCTAACGGTTCGCCAACACGTAAAGATCAGACAAAATTATTGAAGGGTCGGTAAATGTACCAAGTGTATCAGACAGGGGTGTGCCGCGCCTCTTTGCTGGATCCATCGGCGAGTCCTTCTGTTTAATGTATAATAATTATGCTCTTTCACACAGAGCTGGGTTGGTTGGACGACATACTGGCTTAGGCGAGTATCCAGTATCTGCCGTAACCAGCCCACTCTAGACTTCATGCAACTAAGCACTCCTGCAAGTCGAGCACGGTTCTTTTAACAATCATGTCACAGCCATGAAGTTTCGCGTGGTTGACGGGCATGTCATGACGGCAGCATGAAAATGCGAGCACGGATCATGTAGTCTAAGTCTCCTCGGCGTCAAATCCACAAAACCTCTGAAGTTGAAAGTTTGCACGTGTTGGACAACTGTAAGGAATATTGAACCTAATAGAAATGAATTTAAAACGTAAAACAATTCCTTCCCGTAAAATATTTGCACAGAGTGAAAATAAATAATTGATAATGCAGGATTTTCCAAAATGAACTTTACAGCTTTGTTGGCCCATATTTCGGAGACGGGGAAAGATAGAAAGGCGCGGTTTGCAGTACAATGTTCATAAACACCTAAAGTTTTGGTAGCCAGTTAAAAGTTCAATGTGAGCGCCATTTGTTGCACGCAGGATATCTAATCGATATTCAAGTTCCACCCATATCCGGCGTAGCATGTCGTCGTGAACACGTTCAATTGCTTCCTAAGAAGTAGTTATGCCCACATTCCGAGTCAAAGAAAAAAAAAGGAGGGCTGGGGCTTCTCCCCTGAAAAAATGTAGTTTTTGAAGTGCAAATGGTGCTATTTAGGGGCCTTTCCTAAAAAAATGTAATACACTATTTTTAAAATCTGTAACATTTTACAGATAAACTACAAATAAAACGTAAAAAAAAGCTCCTCCCCCTTGGAATGCTCCTGGACGGTGTTATAAGCTTCCTAAGTAATTAACAAATCGCAGCGCAATAAGACAATAGTTTTACGATACATAGGCCTACACATCTTCGTCGACTGAGGAATTCTTTCGTAAGAACGGCGAGCATGTTACAGCGATGTCGCCTTACAAATGACGGAAACAGAACCACGCTCGCGAATAGTCTTATTGGTGATGCATCGTTCTTAATGCTTCGTATGACGGGCGAAAATGAGAACCATGCTCGACCCTCTGGGATGCATTGTCATTGATCGGGAACACCCATCGTAGAGGACAACTGCTGTAGTGTATCTGAACGTTTATTGTTTATTCAACTCGAGTCCTATACCGTCTCTTGTTAATAAAGAGCAGCATTATTTTACACTATACAGAAACCTCAGACATATTTATACCTATGTCCGATCCCCTTGGTATTTTGAGCACTTTTTTTTCGTTATACTTTTAAGGGATATTTGTGTGTTCTTTCGAAGTATTTTTGTTTTAATGAGAGCTTAAGACTTTTTTTGGCTCGGTATGCTAAACATTCAAACTTCACATAGTACATTCAAATTAAAAACCTTTATCGACTGTGTGCAAATAATACCAGTTTATACTTTTTTTTGACAATATATATTATACTCCAGTGAGTAAAATAATATAATCATAAAATTATACCTCCAATTTTTCAGACCAGTAACAGGCATGTAAAAATTAACAATAAAATTATATGACAGTAAAAAATACTATTTTGAAGAACTCTTAATGCAGTCAAAAACGTTGTTGCATATTAATAAATAACTGGACACAAACGAAACTATCGTCGAGAGACGCACTGAACTTTACCGCGCAGTCTCGTCCAATAAAAATAAAATGCCACAGTCAAGCGAGTCTCCAATAGGAATTTAGCATCTTTAATTTTTTCACAATACAAAACGCTACAAGACAGCAGCGGATCACGAAGTTGGGTAAAACAGCTCCCCTAGGAACGGAATTTGTGTGTTTCATTTGCTACGTTGCCTTTCTAACGCCTCTACATTTAACACGCCTTTTAAGCGTTAATTGGTGAAATCATGCTCTTAGGAAAAAAAATAAAACAAAAAAAAAATTTCAGTATTGTTGAAACTAATTTGTCATTTAGCAAGATAAAAAAATTGTTTACCATTTTATAATGCCACGACAAATTCCCCAGCTATCCTACTGCACACGTACGAAGAACTGAGAATTAGTTGTACTGATATGTTCAAGACAAATACAACCAAAGGCAACTTTCTGAGTGTAAATGATTTTACTCAGCACGGATTTTTGTCGTCCTGTAACAAGTCAAAACCACTTATTTTAATACACTTTTAACGCTGCTGAAAATCTCAGAACTCGGAACTGTACGTCATTTACGAACACCAAAATACCCCTGAAAAGTTTACGTCCAAACTTCTGTGAATAAAAATTTTGCCCTTTTTCACGCCACTTCACAGAGATGAAGCGGTAGACGTACACAGAATACACTAGCAAGAATACACTAGCAAGTAAAAAAAGCTGCAGCCTTAATTTATTTAGCATTTTTTTTTTATTATTACTAAAAACTTGCACTTGGGAAACCGCTCGGTAGCAAGTTCATCATACCCATCTCACTTCCCAAACCCTTCCATAACTTCCCTACCCCATTCAACATTGTCAAATCCTCTGTCAGGAAATGCCATTCTTTCACAGACCTACAAAGCACTGACGTGCCTATTCCGTTCCCGTCAACACGCTCGGAATCTTCTGACAGCACCTATCCTGCTGCTATGGTCCGCCTTAGGTAATAGGCAGCTGAACTTTCACTGGCGCATGGTAAGATAACTGACGGTAACAACTGCGGGGAGACGTGGTTAACACAGTACCTGCGACCTGGACGACCTCCTGGACATGTCCCACGACCCTCGCCGATGGCCGTCAGCTGCTTACTGCTCGTCGCACGGGCCATGCCGCTCCACTAAACACCTCTAGTTAACACAGCCTTGTCAAGGACTCGACACAGAGACACATCACATCCCCTTCACGACCACAGTCCTTCCTCCCCCTGACCTATCTTCATATATGCGGATTGCATGCGTTTCACTACTTGTAGAAACATGCCGATATATCTACGTTCACCCACTTCCTACATTTTCTGTTTCTATGGGGGGAGGCAAAAATTGCGCCACTGTGTAAACTACAATCAAGACCCGCATAGAAAGATTTTGGCTAAGCACATCAGATAATACTAAATAAAATGTGCCGTCAACTACAATTCTTACAGATATTTTATCACAAGCAGGGAGTTTATTAACTACCTGAACTTCTGAAACCTTTATCTCAACATAATGAAACAGAAGATTAGTTTGCTCTTAAGTTCGAAGTAAAAGGAGGGGTTCGCGCAAGTCTTCGTAAAGTAACTACATGTACATGTGCTTCATACAGCATCACATCCACACATCTTCGAAGTGCAGATCTTGACTAGTACTCCGCCAGTAGCGGGTAAGAAAGGTAAAATGGGTTTAACGTTTCGTCAGCAAGGCCGTTACAGACGGACGGTTACACACAACTTGACGCAATGATATGAAACTGAAAACTGACGCATCATTCGCCAAAAGCTTACAGGAAACTATGATAAACCGAAATCAGGATGACTGGAACCCGGGTCCTCCCAAACGCGAGTACGCCTGCAAAGTGTTACCGTTGGGCCAGCTCTTGTCGGTACCAGGATCAGGATAAAACTACACAATAATACGACGGTGATAACACCCACAAAGAAGCCAGACACAAGGCCACACTACACAACATGCCTCGCCGCAGTTGAAATGTCTTCACCTTAGTCGAAGTGGCTGCGGCAGTCCACCAATATCTCTAGCAGGCACGGCGTATCTTGGAACTGTTACTGCAGCTGCAGCCTACGAGTACATCAGTCAACTGTCCGGAGAAGCACGCTGGTCTCGAGTGTGTTTCTCGCGCTCACTAGGTGCAGGTGGACGTCTGCGGGACCCGGGCACCACTACTACCACAACCTGCTGCTCATGTAGCAACAATGCTCGTTAGAGCTAATTACAAGCCGCCTACAGCCCTGTCTACAGGAAGTCACGCGCCTCAGTTAAGAGCTTTAGCCAGCACGGACGCCTTTAGAGGTTTGATAGCCACCTTGGCCGTGCAAGGCGACGTGACTCTTGTACTCCCGGCGACGCTACGTAACAACGGCGTGCAGGTCATTTCTGAGGGGCTTCTTCAAGACGCCCGTGGTCGAGTTTTTTTCCCGTAACTAATGTCAACAATGAGATTACGCGATAAATTATTTGTCTCGCATTTAGCTTATACACTCTTGGAGGAATTATTTAACCATACTGCAATAAACTTGACTTCAACCAGCGAATTGTTACCCAAGACTGGATGACATGAAGCATAAGAGACTGAATGCATAATGTTGGACTTTTAAAGTACTTCAATTAACAGCAAATTGTCTATAGTGGCGTGTAAAAACCCGTTTTCGCCACTAACTAAACTGTGCTGGATCCGAAGGAAAAACATGCAATACATGCACTTTGTCATACACTAGATTCTCTCGATATGTAGTGGTTGTCGCTTTTATATTTTTATGTCAGTATAATTCACCAAGCTCTCTACACCAGGTCTCGCCGATTTTAAGCACGCGACTTACAAAGTGGCACTCGACATCTGTTAGCGACACAGATTAAAAGGCTGTTCCAGTGTTTCAGGCGTATGTATGCAACCCGCATTAACTTAATATGAATCAAGGTTAATATTACCTTTGCTATAGCAGTAAGAGTATTACACATATCAGAATTTTCTTCGCTCTTAAGGGCGCAAGCTATCAGCGTACTAGAGGCTCGGAAGTGACGGAGCTATAAGGGCGACCCTGAAGCGTGCATCAAATGCCGCGTTGCCACAACGAGCCAACGGCTGAACTAGCATGCAAGGTTTCCGCCGAACCGTTTTACTATGTGACTTTCAGCGACAACACTACATTTTTATAACACTCTATGGAAGCTAAAGGTTCACTCTTACAGGCCTATTTTATTCGCAGGCTCCTGGAAATGAATAATCTTACGTAAAATTAATTGTGAAAAGTGCCAATTCAGCCATTTTCGCACTCGAAAAAGTACTAGTGAGAAACGAAAGTAGCGTGTGGCAAATAAATAGGTCTGTGTAAGTATCCTCAAATGCTTTTAGTAGGCTAACCGCGCGACGATACACGGAATGGCTTCCGAATAAAATCAGGATTGTTAAAGATTTGCATGCCTCTTCGCGGTCCTAGTAGGCGCCGTCCTTAACCAAAGACACAGTCGTTCTTATTTTCGCTGCGTTCTGCAAATTTTAGTATAAGAAACGGTTACTTTAAAAACCTAATAAAAAAACGTTTTGTAACATTTACATTCTACCATTCTCCATACTTGGCTTCGGCGAACGCAGGGAAAATAAGAACGACTGTGTCTTTCATAAAGCGCGAAGACAATGTTCATATATATAATACTTGTATTGCTGTACCGAAGGTAATATTAGTCTTGATTTATATTGAGTTAATGCGGGTTGCATACATGCGCCTGAAACACGAACTGTCTTACAGCCATGCTCTATAGTTTCTACTTTTTTTTAATCTATATTATTTTTTTACGTCTAACGAGAGCAGACACCAAAAAATCTATCTAGCAGTTTTTTTTTTAAATCGTCTTCTCCATGTCGGTTATTTTTTCAAGACAGTAAAAACTATCGTTTTCGTTAACTACGTAATTAACAAAATTCCGGTTAGTTGAATTTTTAGCAGACACTGTTTAATTTCTTGCTTTGAAAAAATTAGCTGTCACAGCAAAAAACATTTTAAACAAAACTGCCAGACACATTTGTTATATCTGCTCTCGTTTAAGTTTAAACAAATAACTATCGCAAAACAGTAGGAACTAAAGAGCGTGGCCTTAAGCTGGAGTTACAATCATCCGTCTCGTCCGTGAGTCACGTGACCTTCAGACAACCGGAAGCTTCCAGTATTTCCGTCCGGCCGGCGAAAGCACAGCCTAAGTAAGGCGGCGATCATTTCAAAGCTCTTCTTTTAATAAGAAGGCTGATATTTGTTTTATTGTATAATTTTCTGATGTATTACTGCAAAGTCATGACTTTAAAATGTGCTAGAGATAATTTTAGCGTACGGAAAATATCAGAACACTAACAAATTATTACCTTTACATAATCATTACTCATAACGTAAATTTTGATAGAAAAAATTATGCCGCATAATTTATTTGCGGCAAAACACCACTGTTGCAATTACTAGCAGTCATAGATTAATTGATTAAGCTGTAAGAGCAAGTAAAATGTTAAGGAGAATCTGCGACAGAACATGCTCCAACGTAGTTACGATTGTCGCTTGCTAACAAGAAGAATTTTGTAAATAAACTAGTGCGAGTAGGAGGAAGATGAACAAATAGAAAAGGACGCACATGTGAAAGTAAAGATTTCGGCAAGATGGTGAGTTTACATCCACCACGACTTCCATAAACAAACAATAACAGCACACCAACTTAAGACGCTCATTTGTCTCTCTTTTAACTTCCATGTTTTGCCGAAAGAGACCACTGTAAGGCATGAAAATCCCCACCGTTGTCGCAGTATTGTAGAATCAAGCGGCGACATTTCGCAGATAGCTGTCGTAATATCGCGCTATTGTACAAAAAAGCCCTTTAGGCTATTTTCTCGTCGCGGCGCACAGTTCGTAACTTTTTCTTGCCCTGGATGGGAACAACTTTTCAAACTTGATCGTGAGCACAAGTTTTTCGGGTATTTAACATATCTACTGCCTCACAAGCAAATACAATAATCCAGTTGCCTTTTATTTTATTTGTTAAATAGCACGCGTAACGAATTAATAGATCTAAAACGACGTTATCTGGGAGTGGTAACACACATTTATATTCCAGTTTTGAACTACCCTTAAGTGCATTTAAGCTCTCTGACTGAACTACCAATTGGAACACGGACACTACAAGCCGCAAAACCCTTTGCGAAGCTATTTAATAAATTTCATCAATGTGATTTTGTAAATTACACAAATTACACAAAGTACTGTGAAAACTCAAGCTCGCAGTTAAAAGAAAACTTTTTCATTTGTGGATTAGAACATACCGCTTGAAACGCTAGCCGCTTATGTAAAATACGGAAGTACATATTCAAGTTTTAATGGCTTTACCTTTCTAAACTTAAGATACACAAGTTTAATATTTGTATACACCATAATCGAGAAATTCTTACGGTTATGTTCACACTTTAGATCGTACCGGTATGTCAAACTATTTCAAATTTATTACTCTTACACCAGAAATGTACTAGGTACTTTGTAGTTCGTTGAATTGCGATGTTATCACTTTTCATTCTGTTTACGATATGTCACGAGTTTTTAAATCATCTCTATATATAAAAGAGAACACTGACTGACTGACATATCAAACTGCAGCCCAAACCACTGGACCTAGAATCCTGAAATTTTTTATGTGGTTTCCCCTCAGGTCGTAGGCGAGCACCAAGAAAGGATTTTTCGAAATTCGACCTCTAAGGGGGTGAAAAGGGGTGAAATGTGTTTTCGAAGAAACGTCGATAGATCTCGAACCTGACGGCCTAGCATCGTTATTTTTACTTTAATATGACACACACAAAAATGCAAATCAGCTAATGTAAGGATTTTTAGAAATTCAAAATTTAAGACGGTGAAAAGACAAATGTGTTTCCGATTAACTATCCATATCTATCGAATCCTTCGGTAGAGAGAGTGGGTTATCACTTCAAAATGTTGCTTACGTAAATACCCAAAAAGCAGTTTTAGGATTTGTTAAAATTCGACCCCCAAGCAGTAAAAAGGGGCAAAATATGTTTTTTATGAATCGCCTGTATGACAAACACAACTGACTATCGTTGTGATTTTTACTTCAATTGGTTACGTATACAAATGTTTATTACAGGATTCCAAAACGTTTCGAAAGGCTTTAATTAAGGGGAGTAAAAATACATTAACTTTGTGTTTTCGATTATTCCTCCATATCTATCGAACCAATCGAGACATCGAAGTGCTCTTTGCATTAGATTGATGCTTTTATAAATATCCCAAATACCATTAAAAATATTTTCCGAATTCGGCCCAGAAGAGGTTAAGAAAAAGGGGTAAAATGTATTTTCGATTCGTAATCGATATATATCGATCACATTGATTTTTATATAGCGATTTGATTTTTGATTAAGATTGATGATTACTCAAATACCTGAAAATTAACTTTAAACTTTCGGAATTTTCGAAATCCCCACTTAAGATGGTGAAAAGGGGTGAAAAATGATTAAACGTGTTTTTAATTAATCGTCCATATATCTTGAACCGAACTTGCTATTGTGTTTTCCACGTCCAAGAGACACCAGTTAAGTAGTATATAAAAAAAAGACTAAAACGAACGACTCTCAGATGTGTGTATTAATTTGTGTTGAATTCAACACTTAACAGTTTCACTCGTATTTACTATCAAGATAGCCGTGCAATACTCAGGACAACGCAAGAAGTGACAATCCAGCTATTTATACGAGACTTTCGATCATAGTGAAAATAGGGGCTTTATACCGCACGTAAACCTCGATTATAACTACCCTATAACGTCAACTTTGCAGTGCTATAAATAAGACCAAGGTGAAATCGCTGTAAGTGGCAGGGACAAACTAAAGACTGCTTTTAGCGTGGGCAGCTATAGCTACTTATCCTGCTGCAGAGTTAGTTCAACTAGCAGCTTCGTCATTTTAACACTTTATGATTGAACTATCTATCTGGCGTACAAAGAGGTTTTTCAATTAAAGGATATTTTATCTGATAGTATCACACGCGAGCAAAGCTGTGGGCGCACTGCTAGTCCTCTATAATTTCGGGATTAGGCAAATTTTTAAATAATTGTACGGTGTTGTTCATATAAATACTTGCGTTTCAGTTATATCGCAATTAATGGCTTTATATAGGTTTAATATTTCCACCGATCAAGCAATAATACGCGATAAAATCTCCGTTTAATACTGAAGATACTAGCCTGTGCAGAATAAATGCGATTTACGATAGAAAAACAATTCTTTATATTATTGCTGCTCATTATGAAATGATAGAAGAAGATTACATAAAGCAAATTTCTGAAATGTGCAAGTTATAAGCTAAAAACCGCTTTCTAAATAACCAAGATGTAATTTCAATATACCACATGGGAGCAAATACGGCTCCGCTTGTCACGGTCACGAGGTTTACGTGCGGTATAAAGCCCCCATTTTCACTTATGATCGAAAATCTCGTATAAATCGCTCGATTGCCACGTCTTGCGTTGTCCTGAGTATTGCACGACTATCTTGATAGTAAATGCGAGTGAAACTGGAACAGTGTTGAATTCAACAGAAATTAACACACACATCTGAAAGTCGTTCGTTTTAGTCTTCTTTTTTTTTTTTTTCCACACTTGATTGCAAATATCTCTGATATTATACTTCCTGCGATCAGGATTTGTATGAAGAAAACAATCGCACGAGACACTTTACTTTGAAGGATCGCGTGTGTAATTTTGAAAAGAAAGAAAATACACCAAAGCCCGACAACCAAGACACAACAGCCCCGACGCTACAGCGATGCTCAATGCAGCACGACCAAATACATCACTATAGTTTTTACAGTATCTCCACTAATCGACTCCGACAAACTGTGGCATGACAAGTAATCAATTCCTGTTTGCTAAAAAATGTAACGAAAAACTACTACAACTTTCTACATTTAATAACAGCTGAATATATTTTGGGCGTTAAAAGGCAGGTTACTGTATAATAATCTCCTTACTTGCATTCACTCACCAATTTCCCCACTGTCAGCTGTAAAGGCCTATGTGATTAGTACCACTTGTATACATAAACAAATATGTGGCAAACTTACGAAACTCTATTTGCATCATTAGTTCTTTTAACATTTCATTTTTGGTATGTAATTTGAAGTTTACATCCAATAAATTGTGTAATTTGCATTTCCTCTAAACGTTTTAACAATATGGAAATTGCAAAACAAAAAATATTTTGAATGTCTTTGCATTCTGCGTGTAGCAATCTGTGGGATTCCAACCTGTAATAAACTTTTTAAGCTTCCGAAATTCTGATAAGATTTTGTTCTTTCAGAACGATGAGCCCGACACAAAAAATAATAGAAGTAGAATCTATTTCAGTCTGATTGTCGGGGTTGCGATCCATCTTGTCGGGCTGACACGGATTCTAATTGACTCTCGTAAATATTGTGCCATGTTGTGGTCGCCGGGCTATTGTGTACTCAGCATAAAAGTCGATGCTATGGCGCACTACCGTGAAGACTATCATAATAGTTGATGATACACTACATGCCATGATGCAGCAAGGAAAGTGCACGTGACTTACCTGCTCGGGAAGACGAGGAGAATGTTTGAAACGCGTGGTCTTCCTCTGCAGGGCTTGCAGTGCGGGCGGGAGCCACGGCATGGTCGCTATACAGTGTTTGCACTAGGTAGTCTCACGTAATGACCGGCGTGCCTACTGCTACCACTGTACTGTACGTGGGCGCTCGCCTCTGAGCTACTACAGCTGTCGAGTAGCGAGGTTGTACGAAGCGCGCTCTACCCACTGAACCTACCTACTGCCGGCACAGTCAAAATGTCCCACACCCACCCACCACCACAAGCGCTGAGGAAGGCACGTGTCGCTGCACCACGCAGTTGTATACCGTAATATCATCCACGGCACCACTAACATTATTTCTGCTACAGGTTAGACAGAAAATGTGTTTTCTTATGGGACAGTTCGGCACATCTGCCTCTAGTTGCGCTGCTATCACTAACGGGTATAATACAATACACGAAACCATACTTAAATATAATTAACTTTGGTTAGACGAACAGAAAAGTCATTTAATTTAATTTAAAAGTGAAAAACAAACCAATTTTGGCTTTCATGTCATTTACTTCATGTAACTTCACGAAAGCTCTGTGATTAGTTAGTTTACATCTCTTGCTGGTACTAGCGCTCAAACGGCAGAAACTCTCCATGCGCCAGGCTTTTAATATAGATCTAACCTGTCGTAGAATTAATCTTAGCGCCACCTACACACACCCTGGCTGGATCAACAGGCAATTACGTGATATAGGTCATTCGGGATAAAGCGAGCACTAAAAATGTAACCTTTGAAAAATATCACTAGCCATTACAGTATATAATTCAACATTAACTATGGTTCCCTTAAAACTTTATGGTTGGCAGCGAAATTACGTTAAGGGCGCTGTCTACCGCAATTTTCATATCATTATTTTGTATTTGTACCATATATATTTTTTTCTTATTTTAGATATAAAATGTGACTAAATTTGGCTCTTATGAAGTTTTTTCTCTCTCATTGTTTTCGCGTAATGGCTTGTTAGTCATATTTTGCATGTTTCCATTTTAACGAGTACACTAAAACCAACTGATATAACAATCTAAAAAAAATCACAGTGGATAAAGACATTGCAGGCTATAATGAAATGCTCATAAAATTAAAGAATAAAAATTATTTGCATTTTTAAAAAAATATTGAATTTTTATAATTTTTATTTTCATTTTCAGCATTTTTTTAAAATTCAAATAATTTTTATTCCTTAATTTTATGAGCATGTCATTGTAGCCTGCAATGTATTTATCCACTGTGATTTTTTTTTTTTTTTTGAGTTTGGTATATCAGGTGGTTTTAGTGTAGTCGTTAAAACAGAAATATGCTTTAAGAAGCCATTACGCGAAAACTATGAGAGATAAAAAAAAATTCATAAAAGACAAATTTAGTCACATTTTGTGTCTAAAATAGTAAAAAAAATATCTGGTACAAATAAAAAATAAATAAATGGTGATGAAAGTTGCGGTAGATCACGCCCGTATATTTTCCCATTTAAATACAACACTACAGAAACAAAATCTACCGAAATCGACATAACCGTATTTTATATAATTAATAAACTTTTTTTATTGAAGTGTAACGACTCATACTGAGTGCACAATTTATCTTACGCGCGCAAACATTAAGTGACGTATCCAGAGAGGTTAGACACGTTCTGTCACTAACCGTTGCGCGTAGAAAGATACGAACTGGCTGGAAACGGAACTTAAGCCGGGGTTTTTCGAGTGCTCATTTAATCCCGAACCACCTATAAATTATATTCTACGCGACTCAGTATCACCGAGCGAGGTGGCGCAACAAAGGAGCATATATATAAGAGTTGGCATCCCAGGTTAAGGGCGTTCACGTGGCAAAAGCGCATAATTATATATTTGTACGGCATAGACATAGACATGATGAAGTCCATTTTGAACTAACGGGCAGCGTGAACTACCAGAACATGCGCTTTGGAGCAACAACAATCCTCGCCAGCTGCATGAGAAACCTCTTCATAGTTGTAGGGTTACAGTGTGGTGAGGCGTTTTTGGAGCTACAGGTCTTTATTTTTTTTAGGACTACGATGGTGTTGCAGTACCAATGACCTAGCAACGTTATGTGCGATTGCTGACATCGTTAATGCTCCCAGCATTACGCAACATCAACATCTCGCAAACGTTTGTTTCCAACTAGATAATAATAACAGTAACAGCGCACACCGCACGCCTGTCAATGAACACTTTACGAACAATGCCCCAGCATCCAAACACTTCCGCGATTTGGAGACGTTTCTTGGCTTACCCGCTCACCCGATCCGTCAGCACGAGATTTTTCCTGTGGAGAACTCAAATGTTTCAAGGGGACCGCGGTGGCCGAACGGTCAGATCATTCGCCTTCCAACAAGGCGATCCGGGTTCGATTTCTGATGGGGTCGGTCCCTGGATTTTCGCACGTGGGAATCGTGCCGGGCGATGCCACTGGTCGGCGGGTTTTCTCGGGGATCTCCCGTTTCCCCCGCCCTTTCACTCCGGCGCTGCTCCATACTCACCTCATGTCACTCCTCACCAATGCTAAATACCTCGATGTTAAGCGCTGACCAAAATCTCTTTCTCTCGCTCGCTCTCTCTCTCTCTCTCTCTCTCTCTCTCTCTCACTCAAGTGTTTCAAACACGCCCGCCAGAATTGAACACACTCAAGCAGCGGATTGCGGAGGAAATTAACGCTATACCGGCAGCAATGCTGCTGCGAGTTATAGGGAAACAAGCTGCACCTAGAGCCTGAATGTGTGAACCGTCATCTGGTGTAATTTTCAAGAAATGCTTTTATTGGGCACGTTGTCACTAATGGCACGCTTATATCATTCCCATTCCTATAAAGTTAATATTTATTTACCATAGTTACACACACGACGTTTGATTCGCAATGGTAGATGAACGCTGGTACATCCTGTACTAGCTGAATTTGTGTTGCTAACCAAATGACCATCACTTAGGCATATGTATGAGTGTATGCAGGTATTTGCTCTAAAATGGAATCCCGCTTATTTTGTGACGTTCTCTTATTAGATGCATTAACAAGTTAACCGTAATGATCTGTCCTTTATATATTTGCCACATTTTTGGCAGGAAACGAAATCTAGTCAACAAATGGCATACACAGCAACTGAGGTGGGCGAGTTGGTACTTGGCTTAACGTCTCATAAACAGCGACGTTATTAGAAACGAAACAAGAGTCTTACAGGATCAGAGTTAGGAAAGTGGCCATGGGTTTACTAAAGTATCCAGCCAAACATTAACCAGGAGCGATAGCAGAGAACAACTAACAACCGAAATCGATATGGCCGCACTGAGAATCGCAACGGGATCCTTCCGAATTTAAGTTCGTTGTTTGCCAATGCGAAACCTTACATGATGAAAGCAAACAGGCTAGATGCAGTTTTACACGCATACCTTTAACGAATTTGACAAGAACTTTATAAATCATCAAAACGGGAAACTGATATTTCTTATTCGCAACTCTCTATTTACATTTCTATGTCTGGAGAAAATTAGAGTTGTTACTAAAATAAAAACCTATAACTTTATTTTTTATATTTTTTAATCGGTCCTCAATTTCACAAGTTAAACAAAGATTTGCAAAGTACACGTTTTGAATTTTTTACAATCCAACAATACAATAATCAACTAATCATTAATTGTCTCCAAGTACGTTATGCTTGACAGGCTTTTAATCTTTTCATTACGCCTTGCACATCTAACAGCGTTAGAAACACTGAATGCATTTTCATGCAAAATAATAACTTCGAGAAGTTCTTTCAATATGATAACATTACGTACGATGAAAATACCAAGGCTGACTAAAATTAAATACAGAAATATCTACCTTTAAACAAAATACCGCGCAAGAAGAAAGCTGCACATCACTGTGCATTCGCAAGGTCATTGCCAATGCTTATTACCTGTGTTTCTAATCACAAACTCGTCAGATTCTCACGTCGCGTCGTAGTGTTGTTAACTACGTTCATATTTTAACCTTGAGTTTCCTCACACCTCGAAAGATTACATTCTCA
The DNA here is from genome assembly GCA_003012365.1 of Medauroidea extradentata. Taxonomy (NCBI): domain Eukaryota; kingdom Metazoa; phylum Arthropoda; class Insecta; order Phasmatodea; family Phasmatidae; genus Medauroidea; species Medauroidea extradentata. The sequence goes on along the minus strand of PNEQ01084300.1, from coordinate 79,546 downwards.
TCACGGTACATACCACTTTTACGTGACATGGCATGAGGAAGCTGTACAGAAGTGAAACTCACGGGGGGAGAGAATACAGACTGAGTAGTGCGCCTATGTTCGTTTTGACACAGAGGAAGAAGAGTGTGATGACAATTCAGACGCTCAGTCATTCCGTTCAGATGGAGGTCAAAAGAATATCATCGCTTATTAGTACAGGTGCTGTTATGTTGAAGCTAATTCTAAATACAACACATATTTTAAAAATGTATTCGAATATGTTAACATTCAATCGATACATACAGACACTTAATCGCACAGCCATGCGGGGAGGGGGGGAGGAAATGATTGGGAGGGGGAGTAACTACAGCATATCTGGTATAGAGGGACAACAGTCAAAGCGATGTGCGCAGAACCCAATGTCAGACGACCGTCCCTTGGGCGGAGCTTGTGAAAGAGGAGGGGGTCAGTTGAGCTGTTTACTTCCAGGGAATACATCCCGGGCGTGTCCTTGCCTCAAAAAGAAAGGAAAAGGAGGGGATGGAATGTGGGGTTGGGAACCTGGGCGAAGGTCGTACCGAGGGGAGGGGGAAGGGACAACATGTGGCGCTGCTTGAGCTATACCAACACAACTAACTGAAAACATTGATCTGCGGTACTATGCAGGGACTGCTACTACTACACGGTCGACATTTTCGAACCAGT
>PNEQ01084300.1:0-78762 GCA_003012365.1 Medauroidea extradentata | reverse complement strand
ATCTACGGGCCTGGTTGGTCGCTTCCTCTAATGGTGAAGGAGAGGGAGTAGGAGCATCTGCGCAGAGCGAAATTGTAGCGACTCGTTTTGTTTGTTGTCCCACTATACCAAGCACAAACGGTAATTGTCATCACAGAGACAGTAAACTTCTCGAGTCGAGCTACACGGAATATTATATTACGTTGCAGTTATTACTCATGTACAGAAATTAGGAAGTAAATATAGTATTCGATAAATATTTGGAAATCAGATTATCGACAAGAGAAAGGAACAACATTTCGCGTAAACCACGCCACTTATTACACAGAAGAAAAATGTTTCAATTCGCAAAATTGACCCAAACAGCCAGTAGATCATGCAAATCATTTACATTATCCTATAAAAAAACATACGCTTAACATAATGACGCCTATGCAAGGAAATGAGAGGTAAACTTACTATTTTAATTCTATAAACTGCACTGAATATAAATATACGCGCGGATATGTCACATATACAGAAAAAATACGTAGTAATCCGATACGGTACTTTTCTTTACGAAACAAATCTTTACTAAGATAACTTTGAAACTTGTATTTTAGAATAATGTAATCTAACGACACTAACACGCCAACACGTAAGTGAACAACAAATTGTGAATTACTGCTCAACTATCGCAATTTGTTTATAATACCTGACGACGTAATACATTCGAGAAAAAAACACCCGTCATGAAGTAATTAGGTACTTCATAAAGATTTGTTGATATTTCGTTTACAGACCTTAAACCGCATATTTTGTTGGTAAACTGAAAATTTGTTGATAAACACGTCTGCGATAAAAACATAATTTCATATTTTTATTAAATATTATTAGTTTTGTAGACGGTACTTGTGGGTAAAATTTTCTTTTACAAAAAAAATAGCTGGCGTAGTTTTCGATTAACGGTGTGCCGAAGTCAAAATTTGCATGTTACGCTGCCATGCAAATAATGAAATCCAACTGATTTACTTAAGTGAAATAATTCACAGGCAAAGAACATGCCATGGGCAACATAACAAAGCATTAAAAAAAAATTCAGTTAACCATTTTGGTATTTTAAGGAATTGCTGAATTTGCATATTCTTTTATTTAATTTTACGATACTTTTAATTAAAAATCCAAAATATTACGTTACCGGTTTCCGCAAATTTTTTATTATCTAGTCCATGGCATGTTGTTACACTGGGAAATATATCACTTAAGTAAGTCAATTGGTTTTTATTATTTGCATGGCAGCAGAACATGCAAATTTTACCTTTGACGCGCCGTTAAGTGAAAACAATGCGAGTTAAAATTATTTTGTGAGAGGAAACTGCACTCGCAAGTATCGTTTACAAAACTAACAGTATTTTATAAACATAGAAAATAATGATTTTATCGCACTTGAACATCCTTAAGGGGTACGGAAAGGCAAGGCGTCGAGTGAACGACTGGAATATTCAATCTTTGATAACATCTGAACTACTCATCAAAATTGTATGAGACTTTTTTGCTGAATAGATATTTTATTTGCGGACGTCTGTTTATACAGAACTAGGCTTTGCTTTCGAGTAAAAAATTAGAAACAGTTTTTATAAAAACAAGGGATTTAAACAACAAAATCCATAAAAACGGAAAACTTTAATTTTTATAGTTTTAGTGTGATAATATACAGACATCAATAGTAACTGAATTTTGTGGCGTCTAGCGCTTATTTTTCTAAACAGTTTTTAATTTTTTCCTCGAAATTAAAGCGTAGTGTTGTGTTAACAGACGCCCGCAAACAAAGTATCTACTCAGCAAAAGAGTATCATCGAATTATGACGAGTAGATCAGATATTATCGAAGATCGTGTATTCGAGTCGTTTGCTCGGAGGGTGTTTGTATATAAGCGTAAAGCGAAAATGGATGAGGCGATCCGAGCGACGCCGTCCGGCACATGCACTGTGATATTACCTCTACGCCCAAAGCCGTAAACGCACGGCAGTGTTCCCGCCGCAATGTTTTTACTGTGGAACTTAAAGCAGTTACCAACATTTTATTGAATATAAACCCGTGCCTGTAGCATAGTCGAATGCACTTGTAGACCTCAATTTCGAACGAATCCGGTACACACATCTTGAGAAACAACCGTCAGGAAAAGCCGATTTTAACCACGGCTGATGGCTTTAAAATAATACTTTTAATGTGTGCGATACCTTAAGTCATTTTCACAAGTAGAATGAAATGTGTTAAGCATTGTGGACGCACGTTTACTGGTCGCTGAGAAAAACGTTAACTCCGAACACGCTGCACGCATGGGCGTCAGTCAGGCGGCCGATGGCATTGCCGAGCGTACACACAAAAATCAACATAAGCTAGGTGCCTTGCTATGCTACACCCAGAGAACATTTCAACAGGCTTATTCATTCAACATCATAGAGAAGCGGAACAAAATACAATCCTAGTTTATTACACGATATAAAAGAACCGCCATGTATGTAGGTATAGGTTTCTCAATTGGCTCCGGATCAAGCAACGTCATTGCCTTAAAGTGTACTTAAATGTTTAGTTAGGGTTAAAATTTAATGAAAACAATAATTGTGGCGTCGTTTGTAATCTCGGGAAGAAAAGCGTGATTCGTGCTAAAATTATTCGAGTGTGTTTGCATATGGGCCTAAGAGACGCAGCAATGATCCGAAAGACACCTGTACCCAACACGGCATACGAACAAACCATCGCTAACTAACCACGCAGATGCTACGTGAAGCCGTCGCACGACAAAGTCTGGATTTACCAATTCTGCTGATAGAAGCTAATTCCTCGGCCGCCTCTGCAAATCCCTGTCTGCGGGTCGGAGGCCGCACGACGGCTCTGGAAAACCGATCGATGAGGTTCAGTTGAGTAGTTGGTCGCCGCGGTTAGATTGGCTGCTGCTGACGTTAAAGCCGATGTTACGTTATCCTGTGATAGGCACGGGGTGGCTGAAGATCCTGGCGTGTCCACTGGTCTTTTGCCCACTGTGATATATGATTAATCAAATACCTTGCATGCCTGTTAACGCTAGTTTAAAGCTTCTTTCTTATTTTAGTGAGCGTAAATATAATGCGGTTACTTAACATTTGCATACTGTGAGTATCGTGTATGCTACACTTTCTAAAATATACTGGCGGGGACTTCCTCGCACCTAATTTCATAAGTGATAAAATAGTAACTAAATATTACTTACAAGTATTATGTTTAGAGTAACAGTTCAGTTCTGATTGAATTCGGAGCGAACTATACTTTAAATGTAGTTTGGCTGGACCGAAGTAGGGTGCAGTAAGTAATAAAATTCAGTCTCCAAGATGGACAATTAAGAGTTTACATGTCAACATAGATTGAATTTTTACTATAAACATATTTCCAGTTCTTGTTCGTTCACTTCTCCTTAGTTCCTCATGATCTTTGAAAGATTTTTGCAATGGGGAAGTATGACAAGATGAGTATTCGTGGATATACGCAATTGCTTGCGAATGTTGCCAAGTCGCAGATAAACCCACAAAAACATAAAAATACAAAGATAATAAAAATGCAACAAAATTACGAAAAAATTAATTAAATAAGACGAGATATGGCCTTTGTCAACACAGAAATAAGTCCAGAATAGGAATATAGTTAGTCGTTATATCGTTAGTTCCTTGTAGCCTTCAGTTCTAATTCAGTCATATCCAGAAATATTCCTTTAAAGGACTTAATGACATGTTTTTCATAGTATTTATAGGTTACTATTGTGTGTACACAATTTTTAATCTGTTTATTTATTATTGTCATTAAATCAACTTTACAGGTAGTAAGACTTCGTAATCAGCTTATACTAATGTACAGGAGCTGTAAAAAAAACTTGGTTTATACACACTACAAATGTATGTCTTAGTACTTTTTATTACAAAGGCTAAATATGTTTGAATCTTTAGCACACCCCCATAATAGTATAGGACTACCATACAAAAGTTGAATGTAATAAAGCAAAATTAATATTTTTCACAAAATAAATTCGTATACAATTCCTTAACTGTCAAACTAAATAAAAAATTCAACTTAAACATTAGTTTAGACACACATACAAAGATAAATTTGGATAGAGATAATGTCTAATAACTTAATATTGTTTCTATTAATTTTATTTTGTAGTGAAAAAATTGTTTTGTATTATTGAAGGAAAATTTATTGGAACTATAAAACATCTAGCAACTTGATTCATTACCCAAGTTACTAATTTAAATGTGCTATCATCAGCAAATGAAACACTATCAGACAACACATTAGCATACAAAAAATGTCATGATAAACACAACTGGATCCAAACCGGGACTTTAAATACACTATATGGCATACGAAGTTCTGAAGAATACACTCGATAAACAAAAGCCTTTTTGATATCGATTTAAAAGGAATTCATTAAACTTTAACTCATTTCCAGAAGAGTGAAGGATGCGTAGAAAAACAATTTCATATTTACATGACTTCCGGAATGTGGTGATCTTGCGTTTCGATTGCGCGAGTTGAGAAAATAATGTAACACATTCATTTATGTATAAAAAATAAAAATTTTTCCCCGAATTATTGTTACGTTTCTTGTGACCAGGAAACTGCCGTAGCAGTGCTGACATCTATTAACACATTTCGCAAATCTCCGCCCACCTCCCGAATTAGCGTACAATCACAGGTGACATGAACTCGCCTATTGGCTAAGCCATTTCTACAGGCGGGGCGGCCACGCATTGGAAAAGCAAAAACACAATAAGCTGAACATATGTCTATATTTGTAGCATTTTTTAACTTAAAAGAACTTTAATTTCATGTTTACTGTGCCATACTGTGCACAATACATTTATATGACTACTGCATACATATACTATACTTTTGTCGCTAAGAACAGACTGTTTCATGTTCCGTTTTTTTAGAAACATACACACCCACACACACCCACACACACACACACACATCCACACATATTATATATATATATATATATATGCGACGAGCAGAACGGGGTTCGCAAAAAATTTAGTAAAATTTATATCGAAAACTGTCATTAATGACCTTTAACATTATTTCTCACCATTCCGAATTTTCACAATTTGTTTCGTTCATCCGAATTTTAGCATTTTTTTCTTAGATTTTTTTCTTTTTTCCAATACTTAAAAAGAAACACTATTACAGAAACTTATAGCTTTTTATTATCAATCTTAACGCCAGTAATTACACTGAACCTGAAGTGCAAAAAAGTTTTTATCAAAAACGTTTGTTTAATTTTTCAATTTATTTTATTTTTTATTTTTTTCAGAAAAATCTAGTTTTTGAAAAGGTATTGAGAAAATCAGTACATATTTTGTACGAAATATTTACGATAGTTTGGAGCATTTAGACGGAACTTTTGCACGACTCAACGAGGCATTAAAATAAATACCACGCGACCTAAGTCGCGGACTACAGCAAGTGAAAAATATATTTGTGTGTATATTCCGTCATGTACGTAGCCTACAACAATGAATGACAAGTTGTTATTACGGATTAGCGAAAATATTTAATTTCCCGCTGTTTAAAAAACAGTTTGAGATAAGGTTTGATGCATAACCTTGAAAGTTAAGTTTTTGTTGAAATGACAGAGCCCTAACGATAGCAACGTTATCGTTGTTTTAGTTACAAATTACAGTCCCGTATTACGCTTAATCCATCACAGGTGAGACAAGACAGCGTAGAATCTGCTATCTTAACTATGCGATTACAATTTGGCAACACTCAGGACAAGTTTCATCACTGTACACACACGACTTAAACTGTTATCTGTCACTGCCAGCTACGTATCAGAAGGACTTACCCCGACACAGTACTAATGTTTATATATGGACCAATATTGTTTAACGCTATTAACCTACGGTACATAAAAATCGTTTTGTTGTACGCGGAAATACACTAATAAAATTGCGTATCCGATATTTCGGTGCAAGCGTATGGTCCACTGTTTACTAGCAGCTGCGGATATGAGACTGAAACAAACACTTCCGAACACTTACTATACACGTGAACAAACAACGAGGTCACTCGGCTAGAAGGCGAAGAAACCACACATCAATAATATAAATTATGAAAAACTGTTTCTGAGTAGTGTATAAACAAAAATATATGTAGAGACAAATATGTTTTATAATAAACACTATATTATATTCTATGGTATGTTTGACCTTGAAGGCCTTGAGATGACATGGAGTAGCGCCGGACAGAGCAAAACGAAAGATCGGCGATAAAACACGTCGAACAACATCGTCTGGCACGACCGTCACGTGTGAAAACCGGGCCGACTACGCTGGCAACCGAACACGTGTCACCTTGGCAGGAGGCGAGCGCCCTAGCCGCTGCGCGCAACCACGGTCCTGAAGAGAAATAGCGCCAGTGAAATGTTAGCAGAAAGTGTTGTAATTTTGCAGTACCGGAGCTCTTCATATTTCAGACCCTTTGGGACACACATTCACCCAACTAAAGCGGCCGCGGGGAGTGAGAGGAGGGGTTCCGGGGGTCATCTCCTGGGAAAATTAGGATTTCAAGGTTCATAGCAGTTTTCTTCTGATGAAAATAAGAAAAAAATTGCTACCATCAACTTACATGGAAGTATAACTTTAACAAAGATCGGAGAATTATATTAAAATAATAACTACTTAAGTGAAGCTCTGTCTGTCGCATTGACAGTGTTGTAGCGTGTCACGTGTATTCCTATCTACGCCAAACCGTGTAACTTATTCTTATTGCTAATATATAAGAAAAGACCATACACTTAAAACTACGGTTCTAAAATTTAAAACATTCAGTACACTTGTCAGAAACACGATTTTTAGGCCTGTAAAAAATTGCTAAAAACGGCCTTTACCAGATTTCTGTAGCTCCGAAAATGCCACCTGAATTAGTGAAGTGCAAAACGAGATGCATTCGTTGGCATTTACTTCATAGAGTTCAAAAATAAATTTTTAGAATCACCGCTTATAGTCCCACAAGGAAAATATTCCGACAAAAACCTAGCACGTCGGTTAAGCGCGCTGTGAATAGAGGCGATATGCTCCTCGTCGAGCGTGGCACTCTGGCTCTTATCACCTGTTTAAAATGTTCACGTTTGACGCTCCACTAACTACCTACCCGAGCAAGTAAAATCCATATTTCTGGAAACATACAAACAATTTGTTCATTCAGTATCATTTACTGCAAATCGTAACATCTAATACAAATTTCGAGGCGAACCGCTAGCATAATTTTACGTTACGTTTTCTTCCACCTGTATGGGTTTCTGTGATATCACCAGAAACAAGATGGCTAAAAGAAATTTACTCGAGCTAGTTGCTTAAGGGCACCACCTAACAGCGCGTGAGAGGCTCAAAAGCGACGGAGTAGTAAGGTCGACCTTGAAGCGGGCATCAAATGCCGCATAGCCTCAACGAGCCAAGCACTGAACTAGCGTGCAAGGTTTCCGCCTAACGGTTTTTACTACGGGACACTAAGCGGTGGCCATATACATTTATTGGTGGAAAGTCTGCAACTAAGTTCAGTGCAGGTCGCAATCTGAGTTTCACGTACATTCGATTAGTACATTTTGAAGTACGGAAGTCTGAAAATGCCGTTTTTAGCAATGTTGGAGGGCTTAGAAACAGTGTTTTTAATGAGCGTGGCGTCTTAACATGAGGTTCCGACCTTATCTGAAGTTTCTTTTCTTTTCGTACGTTGACACAATAGTCGCACATGGATTATTTACGTAGAAAAAGCCTGTTTACGAACACACAGCAATGCATTTGAAGCGTGGGATAGACAGTCGCCTTAAGAAGGCTCCCTAGCTGCGCTTGAAATTGCAGCCAAGTTACGACTATTTTTTTCTTAAAGAAACTATTTAACACGCATAATGTGTGTGTAGGCTATATACGAAAAGACACACACTTCAAACTATCTCGCTACAGTTTTGAAAATTAGGTACGTTTATCAGAAACATCACTTTCGGGCCACTCAAAATATCCAAAAGTGGCTTTTATAGACTACCGTAACTGGTAAAAAATTATAATCGGATTCGAAAAACGCACGTACAGACTCTGAACTATGATGTCTACAAATAAAGTAAGGTGGTCATCACTTAAAGTCCCATAGGAAAAAGGACACTAGTAAAGCATTGCAAGCCAGCTGAGTGGCTTGCGGGGAGAGGCAACCTGTAACACGCTTGCCTCGCATACAAACGCAACCTATCCAGGGAGGTCCCAGCCACGGTCTACAGCAATTTTCATCACCATGTTTTTATTTTTAGTTTGTACTAGATATTTTTTTCTTTGTTATAGACACAAAATGTGTCTAAATATTGCTCTCATAAAATATCTTTATCTCACAGTTTTCGCGTAGTTGCTTGTTAAGTCAAAATTTGCATGTTTACGTTTTAAGGACTACACAAAACCAACTCACTTACCAAACTTAAAAAATTCACAGTTGATAAAGACGTCACATGCTACAATTTCACGTACATAAAAGTAAAAAACAAAAACTTTTATATTTAAATACAAATACAGAAAATTACAATATAAATTTTTAAAAAAATCAGTATTATTTTAATACAAAAATATTTTACTTAGTGGTGTAACATAGCTGCACTTGTAGCCTACAACATCGTTATTCACTGTGAATTTTTTAAGTTTCGTAAATGAATTGGTTTTAGTGTTGTTCTTAAAACGGATACGTGCAAATTTCGACACTAACGAGCCATTACGCGAAAACTATGCGAGATAAAAAAAAAATGTTATAAGAGCAAAATTTAATCACATTTTGTGGCTAAAACAAGAAAAAAACTCTGGTACAAGTATAAAAATAATAATAACATGGTGATGAAAATTGCTGTAGACTGCGCCCGTAAGTATCAGAAATAACAGCATCATAACGCGGCCATTTAATGTGCTGTCGCGACGATGTGTTGAGTGCATAGTGACGTTAAATGACTTCCAACTGTTCTAAGAACAGCGTACATACTTAACAAAATAAAAACTGTTGACACTTGTACGTCTTTCAGACTTGATAGTTCGCAGGAGACAAGGAACACGGAAAACTGGAGTTAGTAAAATTCTCTTGGCACGGACATCATTGCGCATTGCGGCAGTTTATCTCCTCTCGTCGCTTATGAAATTCTGGCAAACATACCAATGCAGAAATGTCAGGACCCGGTATTCGTAGGATAGCGTTGACCCCTTCTTCGTTATCCACTCACGAACTGTACGTGTAGATGGGACCTGTATCTCGGGGCCCGGAAAGTACAACTGTACCCTTTGACCAGTTCCCCCTCCCCAACACTAATCCCCCCTGCGCCATTGTAACCGGGCATGTACCACGATGAGCGTGATAAAGAAATTGTTTACGATGAAACCGAGATTTTGATAGAGAATAAAGAATGAACAATACGCCCGTGTGTCGCGTGCAGCTGTCTTTTCTACATTCCTCCTCCTACCTCCTAACGTCGTGGTCACTGACCTTTCCTTTCGCTCTTCTCGTGCGGAAGACTTGTAACCTTATACTCGGCTGCCCTGCTTACAACCTTATAGGCATACTCCTCGGCGTTCCCTTTGTAGAGCGAGACAGTTCCACGCATGTTTCGCGCGGTCGCAACACACAGGCTATTACTGGAAGGTCGAGGGAAGACATTGGTTCTGTGAGCATGGAGCGCGTCTGCGTTGAGAGAAGTAAGAGTGCTTGCTTGCAGCTCGGAAAGGGAAATAATTCTATGAGAGATTTCCTGTTGCGTAAAGGAAGGGATGTAAACTATGGATAACGTAGATCAAAGGGAGAGACACGTTCGTGAATTTCAGATCCAAGCAGAGGCATAGATTGTGTAAACAGTAGGACATGCCTATAATATCGAGCGACACTTTGTGTTATATGTGGCAAAGAAAATAAATAAACAAAGACTGAATTCGTTAAAAAGCCGGCTACTACGGACGCAAGAAGAAATTTTATCATTCACATTCACACGACACTAATTGCTGCACGTATGTGAATATACAGATAACTATAACGTTTCAAGTATAGAAGCAACTTCTGTTACGCTTGACAATGCAGGCAGTATCGCGGGATATGAGCATTGGTTTTGGTTGGTTTGTAAACAACTGTTTGAGTAAACAGTTCCTCAAGAATGCTATGTCGTCAAGTTGTTACCTTGAAGTTAGACGGAACTCAAAGAATCATTATCCCACAACTCCTGTTAAGCACTGGACAAATTAAGATGCATGAAGATTCCTGTCGGTATTCTTTGTATGCCACGTTGTTTTCTAAACATAATGGTTCCTTGTTGGCTACTTGTTTTTTAACACTTATTTTATTTTATAATCATTGCCTCTAGATCACCTCCGATAAATGATAGAACAAGATATTTATACGGGCACTTTATACGGCAACGCTGCTGATTCCACCGGCAACAGCACTAAGATAGCAATGTCTTCAAGAAACAAACTTCATAGCATTATTCGTTTCTACAGAGTGTCCCAAAAGTCCCGCATCATAGGCAATGTATGTGCAGGTGTTTTCTTCATGTTGCAAGTGAACCATGCAAACTACGGAGGAGCGTGTCGAGATTATCCTGCTCTGTGGACGCGAGGGATACTCCCAGAGAGATGTGGCAACACATTTCAATGAGAAGTACCCTGAACGACAGCCAGGGTCGCAAAGCACCGTTAGCCACCTGCTTGAGAAATTCTGGAAAACAGGAAGCGTGGCTGATGCAACAAGATCTGGACGACCAAGCACTTCAAGAGAGGTGCAGGAAACGGTTTTGGCGAGGGTTGTAGCAAGTCCCAAGAAATCCATTCGATGGACCAGCTTGGAATTGGGTGTTCCTCTGTCGACGGTTCAGCGAATCCTGTAAAAGCACAAATTCCACCCTTACAAGTTGCAAGTGTTGCATCACATGTCGGAAGATGATCCGGACCGATGTGTGGAGATGTGCGCTTGGTTTCTGGAAAATCTGGAGCAGGACGAAGACTTCTTGTCCACAGTGATGTTCTCCGATGAGGCAAACTTTTATGTGAATGGTGAGGTGAACAGCCAAAATTTGCGCTACTGGTCCGACGCAAATCCACATTGGAATACCGATGCCAAACAACAAGGAGATAGTCGGATTATGGTGTGGCGTGCTTTATGGCATGACCGAGTCATCGGCCCTTACCTGTTTGAGGGAACTGCCACAAGTGAAAAGTATCTGGACACGTTGGGAAATTCATTGATGCCCGATTTGCACTTACTGGGTGCTAAACCACAATGGTTTATGCAAGATGGTGCACCTCCCCATTATGGCACTCAGGTTCGTCATTGGTTAGACGACAACTTTCTACAGTAGATTGGCCGACGGGGTACTGTGGAATGGGCTCCTCGATCTCCGGATTTAAACCCAATGAATGGACTTTGCTGTATGAGGATATCTCAAATCCAAAGTGTACAGTGTGAAAATCAGGGACACAAACCATTTTTGTGAGAGAATAGCTTCCGAATGCAGCGCTATGACGCCAATTGTGGTACAAAACATTCTGCGAAACATGAAAGATCGCCTGCAGCAGTGTTTTGAGCTTTCAGGCACTCATGTCGAGCACATTTTATGATTTGTTTCATACTACCGTAACAAATTGTTGTTCTTCCTATGATGCGGGACTTTTGGGACACCCTGTAGATAGGGAATCGGGGCGATGCTCACCGTGGTATAGAGGGCCGCCGCGGTTGACGCAGTTACCAGGGACGCCTCCCACCTTGGGTTATACTCCCGGCAGGGTCGACCAGGATTTTCATAGGCGGGAATCGTCGCGCACGATGCAGTTGGTTGGGGATCGTCGCAGACTTAAAAGCTTTAAAAAGTGGGGGGATGTATAATTATGCACCTACCAGCTTTTTTTAAATTGAAAATAGCCTTTTTCCAACATAATTAGATTACCTTACACATTTTATCAATTTTGTTCCCTTCGTAGAGTATTTCGCCCTCTTCAGCTATTCGTAATTTTTATGGGGTTGGGGTTGGGGTATTGTCTGACTGAAACTCTATCCCGTGTCTGAGAGACCGAGAGCTTAAGAGGCCCCCCTACCTGCTTTCAAACGAGGTGCAGCGAGTTACGATGATTCACTTCTTGACGAAACTATTTAACGCACATTATATCCGCATATCTACGAAAATAACACACACTTCAAACTATGTCACTATAGTTTAAAAAATTCGGCACATTTATTGGAAAAATTATTTTCTGGCACCTCAAAATGGCAAAAAAAAAATGGCTTTTCCAGACTGCGTATCTGGATAATTAATAATCGGATTCGGAAAACAAACTACAGAAACAAGTGTTAGACTTTAAACTACGCTCTCAATTAATAAAATAATATTGTCACAGCTTAAAATCTCATAGGAAAAAGGATAATAGTAAAGCACTGCACGCCATCTGAGGGGACTGACCGGAGAGGTGATAATGCATTATATACGTGTGTTAGGGGCAGCCTTACGCTCCAGCCTCACACACACAAACGCACCAAACCTCAACAAACCTAATTTCGAGCGATTATATACATACCCATGCCTATCACACACCTTCGTTCACCTTAGGGGTATTTCACGTGTGACTTTCTGAAGAATGAGGTAGTAGCGTTGGTGGAGGGTGACATGATGTGAGAATGGAGAGAAAGATTTTGGTCAGCGCTTAACATCGAGGTCTTTAGCGCTGATGGGGGAGTGGGGTGACATGATGTGAGTATGCAACGCCGGTATGAATGGGCGGGGGAAGCGGGAGATCCCCGAGAAAACCCGCTGACAAGCGGCATCGTCCGGCACGATTCACACATGCGAAAATCCGGGGACCGACCCCGCCGGGAATCGAACCCGGATCGCCTTGTTGGGAGCAGTGCCGGATTTACCACTAGGCCAGGGTCTAGGGTTCAACTTTCACAAGAGCGCACTTTTATCGAGGAGAATCTGTGAAAAATTTCCCATAACTATTTTTTAATGTGTCAGTATGGCGACGAGTAAAAATTTTTAAATGGCTTTACTCTTGGCATTGTTGACTTATGCTGTCTATTAGTTTGTTCTGCTCTGTGGCCAATCCAGCTTTTTTATTTCCGAATAACTGTGTTACAATTAAGTTGAATTATTATCGTGTTATTACTATTATACATAGCGACAGGACAGAGCAGAGTAATGTTAAATAATATGGTGCTGAAAACGGAGAAAGGATGCCAGTTGTTAAGGAAGGAAAACATATGCAGAGCTGGGGGGAATTGGGGGGGGGGGGCGCTTAGACCGACAGGCCTAGGGCGTCTAGAAGCTTAAATCCGGCCCTGGGTGGGAGGCGAGAGGTCTGACCTCTCGGCCACCGCGGACTTAATTTCTGAGAAGAAAAAAAGACAAATCGGGATGCTAACGACACTACAATCTCTTACTACTGGTTGTAATGTTCACCCCATATACAGTACATTGCAGTTTCTGATTATTTGAATGATTTATTTATTGTAATATTGCATACTAGCGACTGGAAACAAGAGAACTTTCTATGTTTCTTGGGATGCACTGCTAAGAAAAGCAACATGAAAAATCAGCGCCACAAAAGATGTCAATAAGAGAGTAACCATCCCCGATATTTTCATGAAGCGGAGAGTTTTAAAGGGTGGTTTATTGATGCGTTGAAGACCTCAATAATCATTCTGCAATGTTTACGTGGTTTCCGATATTTTGCCAAAATACCATTATAAAATTCAATTTTCGAGAATGAATTTCTCCCTCACGAATTGCGCTAGGCAAAAATTTCACTGCGTAACTACACTACACCTAATTTTTGATAAAGAATCACCTCCCAAAGTTTGTAACATAAGTTAAGAAACAGCCTGTGTATGTGCTATACATATGTGTGTATATACGTATAAAGTTTAAGGATAGGCGAGGCTGCAGTTACACGCAGTGGTACTACATTCGCATTGCATGCAAAGAACCAGGGTTTGATTCCCTGTCCCGACGTCCTGATTTATATTTTTCCATGGGTTCCCGAAACAACAACTGGTGAATGCACCCCTAACAACACATTAACGATTTTCAGGGACACGAAAAGTAGCACCGAAGAAAGAATTACTGCCAGACGGTGTTTAGAGCAGACATTACGCAGTTAAGGAAAGTGTTTCTCAAAGGATTGGTTTCAAAAATGCTAAGGCAACGTCGAACCTATGCCCGAGTGGTTATCACACTGGTCTCGTGACCGATTTATTGCCCGCTGGAATGTTTTGCCTGGTCCATAAATTAGAATGTCTTTGTATAAGCCGTCGTCTAGAAGCTCACTGAGGATATTAAGAGAAACGTTTGGGAAGTAGGATGGCAACGCTATTTCTTATTCTCGTAGCAATGCAAAAAATATAAACGTTTGACTTTTCTTAAATAAAATATTGGTTTAATTTTGTAAGGTTTTCGAAAAAAAAAAAAAAACAACTATTAAGTTTGAAGCCTCCTGACGCCAACACGCACTGACGGTCCTTGTTATCAAAGTAAATATATTTTGTATCGCGGATCCCCAAGACACTGTCGTAGTCGCAGGGGCGCTACACTCTAAAAAATAGTTTATAAATTTACCAGACGTGCGTATAGGAGCGCTAAGAAAGTAGGTATGGTAGAATAGTTTCCCAGACATCCATGGTAGCACGCCTAAACCTTTTTATAAAACAGTTAAATGTATACTGAAGATACCAGACTTGTATTGTAACAACTGTAAAAGTTTGCATATTTACAAGACGAAGTATGGTACATGTACATGTACATACTGCGTCTGGGATAATAACTTCCTAAACATTCAAGGAAGTTTTTTTTACAGTGTAATTTACAATTTATATTGCTTGACAAGGAAATTACAGGAGAAAGAGAACGAAGCTGAATGACTTCATCCGGGAAGCCGTATTATCGATACAATTACATTAAGATCCTTTCTGTAGGCTGCACCTAGCATTACGTCCCGATTTACCCTAGCTACATTTAATCCCGCCATTTATACAACCACACAGAGAGACCGCGCGAGGTGGCGCAGTGGTATCACCATGGACTCGCACTTGGAAGGACCTGGGCTCGATTTTCAGTCCGGCAATTTTGATTTAGGGTTTTGCGTGCTTCTGAAGTCCCTCCAGACGAGTGCTGGGATGGCTGATTAACTAAGGCGTAGCCACTTGTTTCATCTCTAATGACGTCGTCACCGACGAGACGTTAATGAGGCCGTCTGTCCAGGCCGCTGAACGGCGTGGCGTGCAGAGCTTCGGCCGTTACAAGATTAATTCGAAAAAAAACCTTTGTTGTTTTGTGCTTTAAAAAAACATTCAAAGAACGTTACACACGTGTATAACCATTTAGGTTGTTGATTTATCTCTAAAATATACTTTCACGCTGCAGAAAATGGGAATTTTTTGCGGTCGTTTTTAGGTTCGAAAATCTTGCCACAGAATCTTTTAAAAGGCATAGCCGTGTTCAACGTAATTTCATGTTCAATATGTGTGTATGTATGTTCCCTATGGACACCAAAACGGCTTGAGCGGGAGCGATTTTGATGAAATTGTCAGGCAATCCTCAGATTCAGGGAGGTCCACTCCGGCTGATCGCAAACCATTGGCCATGACGTCACAGCGGGGACACTCGCGCTGCGTCTACGCTACACAGCACTGAAGAGCCTGTGCAACGTTTCACTCAACTCGTTTGTTTTCACATCAAAATTGTAACAAACGTCTTCCAAATTTCACCACCAGGCCTACACAATATGGCGCTTCTTACTGACTTCCACATTTGACGCACGTGCCTTAGTTGATGCGAAAAAAATTATGTCAGAATAGTATTTCACTCAAAAACCTGCTGAAACACAGATTACTAAAAACTGTTCGGAATTCACGTGTTTCAAGATAAATGAAATGTCTAAACAGCTGACGTTGTAAGTAAATATGACATAATAATATGCTGCATACAAATCATCCATAAGTTTGTTAGTTTCCTATGGACAGTGTGATATGATTTTAATGTAGAACTTTGTAGCAAGGTACCTAGGCATTATAGGAAATAAAAGTTAATTTTCACATTTGTGCGTACTTAGCTAATTTTTATATTTATTATTTTGGACAAACTACTGAAAAACATACTCTTTGAAAATGATAATAATAATAGTAAAAATATCAAGCGTTTGTTTAAAGAAATTACTGAAGAGTATTAGAGCTTATATTGAGAAAAGTAGGTACTGTTAGCAGATTTTTCCTTGAATAAATATATTTTTATATCATTATGATTATTATTACGTTGAAACAAAGTGAATATTAATTGCGTCTTCGCAAGTGGTTTATTCCTTGCATTGTTGAATGACATTAACATATGGTAACAGACATAGCCGAGATTTGATATTTCTAATCCTAACATTTTATAATTGAATTTGCTCACTCACAAGTGAAGTCTCATTAATCACGGTACAATATATGTTCAAAAACACAAATAAGATTATGTGAAATAAAAAAGTTTATTGAAAGCACTGAAGATTCTCAGATTTTTCCCAAAGGTTTTGTGACAAAGTTTGTATTGTTACTCAATACAAAATTAATTATTAGTATGAAAACCATGTAAAAAGTACTATATACAAGTACTAACCATTATGCTACTAAAATGTACACGAGAAATGGGCGGTTATAACCATTAAAGCGTATCACAACTCAGATACTTACACAACTGAGAAACAAATGCTACAAATAGATCATTTTGAAAGTTACCACAACAGTTTCGGACTTACGTTTTATAAAGCATTATGATATTGATCTTAACAGAAACTGCCGTACAGGAGTTTCCAAAGCATTTGAAATAATATACAAGAGCTGCTGTGTGAACTAAAAGAAATTAATAACAATATACACAAGCATTAAAAAAATTGGGGAAAAAACAAGCATTCCATCGATACAACGAAATGAATTATTTTGCTTTGTAAAACATGAACATAGGTTTCAAACATACACATAACATATCTCAAAAGCATATAATGTAAAACATAGATTCATCCCGAGTATTTAAACAGTCCCGTTGCATTAAAAAATATCTTATGGTTTAACATTTTTACAAATTACGTGTCTCAAAAACATACAATGAGAACATAGAATGTATACATTCGACACAATAGTTTTGCTCCCGGTTATCATAACATTTACTTTACATTTGAAAGTGCGTTTAGTTAGTACACGTTATATACATGTTTAAATTTGGGATAAGTAATTCATAGTTAACAAGTTACCAGAATAGAATTCACTCTAAACAAGTAGATATCACACATATTAACATAATTGTACTAACTTCAATGACTCAGTTTCATTTAAAGTATTGAAATTTCACTGCAGTGATCAGTTCTAACTTATTTAAGTTTTAGGGTGTAATAGTGTCCTCTTACACACACAAGATAAGAGACTTTATTTTTTTGAAACAGATGATTGCAGCCTCAACATGTTCTTTTTTGCTGCATACTTTTTCATTGCATTGAACTTCATTAATGGATTTAAATGCCTATTACGAATAAAGGCACGTGTTTTTACAAATAGATGAATTGCTTTCTTGTTGCAATCGGGAAATTTATCTTGCAGCATAGTCGTCAAAGTTTTTTTTGACATTCCGACATTTTGAAACGTGTTGCCCATGCAATGCTGAAAATAAAATTTCAAATTGTTTTACTTTATACATCCATTCTTGAGTGGGATGCACTAGATCTCCTCGAGATATGACTGAAATCCAGTCCTGTAGTACATTTAGTAAGTCACTCATTTCACGACACTCGCCTAAAGTTTTGTCGACAACATGGCATTTAAATGCCACGTATCCAGCTATATATTTCAGTGCGTCATTTTGTACATCCGTTTCAAGTCTTCTCCACCAAACTCACTCCCAAAGTCATTACTTAGCAACTGCTGCATTTCGTTTTCATCTTCGTTTGTTGGTTGTGAACCTTCTACTATACACTTGTGCACAACTCACTACTTACAAAATTTGAGTAGTTTTATAGGTCTTCATTATCTGCACAAGGTTATTTTATTTATTCAGCAGCAGACGTATTTATAGATAATGGTATATTACTTGTGTTCCCCGTGAGTATCAAAAAACGTATACTGTTTCTGATTTCGAATGGTGAATTGCATTCGGTAGTAACTTTTTCTTCTAAGGTAATCCCAAAAGTTCACATTCTAAGTCCCGTTCATATTGTTCTGGTAGAAAGTGAATGGAGCACACTCTTGCATTTGTTACGTTTACTTCATCTGCACGTTTGCATCGAGATATCCATGCCTTCTGTAGCTCTAAACTTTCAGGAAAACTATGATAAATAGTGTCGGTTGTCTTGCAACCATAATTACTGAAATCTGTCACGGCACAATTATGACTGGTTTTCCCCATTACGAAACGAGTCATTCGGCGTACCAGCCACTATTTCATAAACTACTATGCGCGTGCATATCTATACTGACGGGGCACGGCGGAGACGGGTGTCCCAGCAGTGACGTCACGCCACTGCTGTGTGGAGGGGTGGCAGTATCGAGCAAGCTCGGAATGGCCTACCTGTAGTCTAGTTACATTGCCTCAGATTAGCCCAGCGGGTGATCCTGTGAAGTTTGGAAGCGATCAGATCACCAGAATTTATTTATTTTTCTTTTTACCTATTTTGTGTAATTTTTCCCTGACAATTAATTAATACTAATAATTAATTACCGTAATTAATTAAGTAGGATCGAGACATAGCATGTAAATGTATAGGCTTCAACTCTTGGCTATAGGTAATTAGTGCTAGACGGGCTGCTAGTATGTCATAAAATCATAGGGTCATCCCTGAAAGTCTCATACAAGCGAATTGGCCAGAAGACTGCACGCCAGTTCAGAAACTTGCACCTAAGGGCTAGGGTGAGGCGAGATGTGTGTACTACCTCGTCCATACCGCTTCCGCACTTCTATTCTAGGCCTCGAAAGTGCAAAATAGGATCACTAGGTGGTCACCTTACGCTCTACTACTCACTCACCTTCCTTCAGCGCCACTTCCAAATATTCTACATTCAAATGTATTTGAACCACCCATTTTCTGCAAAACATGTGTAATGAACGTCATATCACGTGGTTCTTAACGGGCCTATGTAACGATATAATTTTCCGCCGTTCGAGGTGCGAAAACACGGAAGCGATAAGAACCAGACTGCCACGCTCGAAGAAAACCGCAACGCTTCTATACACGCGGCGCGCAATTGGACTGAATTTTTTCCGTAGTGGTTCTTTTCTATAGAACTTAAAAGAGGTCACCCTATAATTTTATTTGTGGACAATGCATTGTGAAGTCCAACGCAGGCGTCTGGTATTTTTGTGTGGGTTTTACAAATCCACGATGAATTTAGGAGTTGTAGCAGTGTAAATAAAACAGTTTTTAGTCGTTCTGGGGGACTACAAAATCACGTATCCAATAACCATGCTACATTGTAAAAAAATACGCTGTTTACAAAATGTGCTCGTATGGTAGATAAACGTATTGGGAATAAGTTTTGCAGCTTCGTGTGATAAAAAGAGTGAGATATTTTTGGTCAGCACTCAACATCAGGGTCTTTTAGCGCTGGTGAAGAGTGATATGAGGTGAGTGTGGAGCAGAGCCGGAAAGAAGGGGCGGGGGAAAAAGGAGATCCGCGAGAAAACTCGTCGATCAGCGGCATCATCCGGCATCGCGTGATAAAGAACAGGTAAGACACGCTACAACACCGATCATACACCAGGTACATAACCCTCTTAAGTAACTGGGACCTTCCAATTTGGTGCATCAATTTCCCTGAACTTGGCCGCCTACCCAAGCCGCTGAGCGGTGTGCAGAGCTTCTGCTGATATAAGTTAACTAGGATACTGAGCAACGTATGAGAGTGATGTTCAAGGAACGTTACAAACGTATATGTCCATTTCAGGCTCTACACTAACATGTAAAACCTATTTCCTCGCGGCCGAAAATTGCGATTTTTTAAAATGTTCTTTTTAGGTATGAAAACCTTTGGAGTAGAATCTTTGAAAAAGTAGAAGTGTACAATACACTTTTATCTTTAATATTACGTCGTAAAATGACAGTGTTGCCAATGAATGAATCATAGAGGCGAGCTTTCGGCGAAAGACTGCACGCCGGACAGTGACTAGCGCCTAAGAGGCCAATAGAGACGACGTGCGCGTGCCGTGTCGTTCTTACAGCTTCCGCTCTTCTTGGTCTCGGACGCGCAAAATCGTCCACCTGATTTTTTCTAGTTCCCCCTAGTAATCTCCTACTGTAAGCAGTAATAGCACTAAAGGGATAGAGGCGCAACAGACAATCATCGTAGTTTCACAGAGCGAATGCAAAACATGACGCGCCGTGGCCGATAAAATTCGATAAGGGAGGGCGTACTGCTGATAAAAGCGCCCACAAGCAGGCAGGCAGACATTCCTGCACCAGTTACCCACCGGCCACTGCCCGGTGTGCGCGAACTGCTGTCGGAGAAGACAGCAGCAGCGCGACTCTCCAACTGCCTGTTCGGCGTTGGTCTACGGTGTGAGAGGACCTGGGTTTCAATCCGGCTCGAGCATTTATGTTGTGTTATTCCTTCGCCTTACTTTACTCTCATCGGCTCGTTAGTGTGAGAGGCACAACATCGATAACGCGCTAAGGGCGTCGTAAGCCTGCACATGTAAGGCAGTATCGTCTCAATGCACCCGCCACGCAACTGGCGTGCGGACCTTTACTATTAATCATTTTCCTATGGGACTTTAAGCGGTGACCATGTCACTTTATTTGTGGAAACTATCGTTTAAAGTCTAACGCATGCTTCTATCATGGCGTTTTTCGAATCCGGCCGATTTATTTCTAGATACGGCAGTCTGAAAAGGCCGTTTTTAGCCATTTCGAGGGGCCTAAAAATCACATTTCTAATAAGCTATACTTATTTTTAAACTTATAGTAGCGTTTTTGAAGTATACGTTCTTTTCGTAGATATACACGTGTAATGCGCGTTGAGTAGTTTCCTCAAAAAATGATAAATCGCAACACGCTGCAAAGCGTTTTCAGGCGCCCGCCTGCCCGCCTTGTAAATAGCGTTGTAGCGTACTAGCAGAACACTTCTTTTTAAGAAACTTGTCAACGTGTCTCTAATGTGTGCATTTACGAAAAGAACAAAAAATTCAAACGATATCGGAAAGGTAGTTTCAAAACATCATGTTAATTAGAAAAAAACATTTCAGGGCCTCTCAAAATGGCTAGAAAAAACATTTTAGGGCCTCTAAAATGGCTAAAAACGACTTTTTAAAATCTATTATATCTAAAAATTACTTACAGTATTTTTGTGAAATTACGATAGAAAGGTGTACTGAACTTTACTTAAAAATTTCGGCCAATAAAAAGATGGGGTCACCACTGAAAGTGTCAGTCAGGCGAGTCTTCTACGATACCCTGCGTAAGTCGTTCCATTGTCTTGCGGTAAAATGATACCACACCATTTGAGCGTGTCAACACCGTCATTGGCGCAAACATACGGCCACCAGATGAGCGCCTTAAAGGGCTGCAAAACCTCACCTTGAACAGACACTTGCAAACTGCACGCCAGGCATCGTTCCATTAAAATACTCGAAGGAATTTTGCAATATTAAATATTTTCCTTGCTTACACAAATGTGTTAAACGACAACTACACAGCCCCATTTAGAAAGAGTCTGTGTGTACTTAAGACTCTGTATTTAAATGTCCACGAAAGCATATCCCCTCATTAAAAATTGTCCCATTTGAAAACTAATATATTGCAACGAGAGACAAATTACAGACTAAATGCAATGACGCTATTAGTTATTTATATGAGGTTTTTAACTTTTTGACCAACATTAATATAGAAATAAGTGTCTGTACTGTTTACTCTACGAACCACAAATACTGACTTGTTTTTACACTATGTTACACTTTCTGAATCCCAAATGAAATAAGCACCGTTAACTTTCAACTCGGTGGGAAATATCTTCAACAGTTTGCCATCTTATGATATTTTTCCAAGCAAATGTAAAATAATTTCAATTTATAGTTTCTTTCTATTTTTGGAATTCATGCGACGTAGCTTTTTACTTTTGTGCCCACTTTTGTCGCTTCCGTAAGTAAATCACTTTTTTTCTTGCTCAACTATTTACCGTTACAAAATAATGAAGATACTGAGTTGCAACATTTTCAGATAATCGATTGAGCATTATCTATATCTTGTCGTGCGTAAAATGTCGATACATCAACAGAAACAGAAGTTACCGAGAACAACTGATAAGTCCAATGCGGTATAGATCAATGCCCCTTCAAACAAATCTAACAAAACTAGGCACACAATATTATTGCTCAAACCTTTATCAGATAACACAATACAATGAAAACCTGACAATAACAGTCATCGGCAAAACTTAATTTTAAAATACAGCATTTATACAAATGATTGGAGCGATGTCATGACTGTATATGTTTCATTTAACGTGTCGTTGCATAACACGGTAACACGATAACTCAAGAAGTTTCACCTCATTACAAGTGTCTGATATGCGCACCTTTGCGATCCTGCACACATAAACCCTACAACCAAGTTCTTTACAAACGTTATGTTACACCGTAAACCGGGGTTACTTTGACCATTGAAAATGTTAGTTTTGGGGTCTTGTGGTAAATAAGTAGATAATTGGAACCTAGTATTTGAAATAATTAATTTTAAACATATAGTTAACCTTTAAAACTTTCTTTGCAAAACGACATAAAGACCAAAATTTTGGGTGGGGAAAAGTTACCCCACAAGGTCAAAGTAACCCCGGTTTACGGTAGCACATTTCTCAAATTGTAATACATGGGTTGTAAAGTCTGTGGAATGTTTAGTGACATGAAATACGTTTTAATGAAAAACTGTAGGTACTCCATTCCACATAGACATCTGATGAAATCACTGTATATAATACGCAGTTATGTACTACGGTAAAACAAATTACTTTATTTTCATATCGTGAAGTAAAAAACATATTGTTTGATTGATTAAAATTCGAAAAGTTTTTCAATAAATTTTGCTATTCATAATCTATCAAATATACGTATGCTTCAACACGACAACCATTTCCCATACAATTTTTGCTGATACTTGCATTGCATAGCAAAATGTTTCTTGGTAAAACGGAACAGGAATTTAAAGAACAATATACTAGCAATAGGGGAATTATATTTCAATAACGTTTCGATTTAATTCGTTCCGACTACATTAAATTATGCAGTCACAACGCTTTTTTAACTAACAAACTGTTTAGACACAGACATCATAAACGTCGGTTTCGTTTTTCTCGTTTTTCTTTAAGTAGCCTATGTAATATTTAATAAACTGATGTTTCAAACCTATTTAATTTCTGAAACTGACAAGTTAACAAAACACGTCAACAACAAACCAAGTATATTTTTAACAAAGAAAATATGCATTTGAACGCACAATTAGAGCATACCTTCTTAAAAAATATAGCATAACGTGTTGATAATATAATCTTGTCTAAGGTATCCGAAATAAAAAAAATTGAGATTTATTTTTTGGATCTGATGAGAACATGTTATAATTTATAATTTTAATACCGATTATGACTTTTTACTAAAACCTAATCAAAACGTGATTTTAATTAAGCGACCTGTAGCTACGGGAGAGGCCGCTTAGAGCGCTGTCGCACATAAGACTCAGAATTTGAATCACAGGCAGAAAATGAATACGTATATTATAAATAGTTAGCAGACTGTCGATAAGGTCGGATGAAATAACGTGTAACACACTTGAAAGTTTGCTATACAAAAACTCAGTGGTCAGTGACTTACAGCATGAAATCGACAGGTTCAGCGTGCAGTACTTTTAACACTAGTAAAACAACTCATTCGATAAATGCTGCACAGTATCCTGTCAATGTAATCTTGCTGCAAGGAAGTTGGCCTTAAGCAACACAAACACACACACACACATACACTCATAACTGCCAAGATGTACGCATTTCGTTCTGTCGGGGCAGTAATCAACATTTTATAAAAGACAAACGTAGAAAATGAATAATTGCCTTTTCCAAATATTTACCCTCCCCGACGGTCACATGGTCAATGTTAATGGAGCCAATTGATGAGATACTGGTCGGTACAGTAACCAAAAATATGGGGGCGTAAAAAGCAGCATTCTACTGAAATCCCCGAACGATAAATTCCACCGCACAACTCACAAAAATTTCCCAACCCATTGGAAATGGACGGGATCAATGACCAAACAAGCTGAAGACAGCAAGACAGAAACTAAGCAATAAAATGACTCCGAACAGCGCGTTCTATCCAGAACTGTAAATTTTGCTGTCTCTTTTCTCTCCCTCCCCCCCCCTCTCTCTCTCTTACTCATTCTCCCTCACATCACTCTGCCATACACGCTGTTAATGAATGACGTTTAAAATACCATGTAGCGAGACAGCCGACAATGAGACAAGAAATTTGATGTAAGACAATTGGTGTCGCAATAGTCGAGAAACGCCTTAAAATTAGCGACCAAACGTTCAACGTACAGAATCACAGATGCCACACATCGCTGCATCTGCGACTGCCAGGCGTAGTGTTCGTGCTGCATCAAACCAATTAATTACGTCCATTTAGCGGTGCACCTTCTGGCCCGCGTGTGCTGCTTCATATTAGTGTCCACAAACACTTCGCTGATACGCAGGAAATGTACACGAAACACACTGCAGAAAACACAGGATTGAAACCCCGTAAACTGTGCGCGTGAGCAGCCCATCTACAATCTGGTGGCCCAGAGATGACCGAGTGATTACATGAAATGAGACCCTACAGATGGAGCAGAGACGGAATTCTGCAAGAGTGGTGGGCGGGGGAAACAGGAGCAGTACCCTGAGAAAACCCGCCGGCCAACAGCAACGTCCGTCACGTTTCCCACATTCGAAATATTCGGGCCCAACCTCGCCGGGATCAAAGTTGAAACGCCTTGGCGGGGAAGATGGGGCGGCGAGTGATCTGACAATCTACCCGCCGCCCGCGGCTCCTCACTGAAAAAAATACTTATTAGTCACTGCAAAATATTTTGTTACAATGGACCTCACCAAATTTTTTTGTAGTGGTTAAAATTGTTTTTGTAGTCACTGCAAAACTTTATTGAGAACAGCAAAATTTTTTTGTGGTCACTAAAAAAAATTTAGGTGAGGTCCATTTTAACAAAATATTTTGCAGTGACTAATTAAGTATTTTTTTCAGTGGGTCTATAACAATTGAAGCCCTGGGGAAGGCGCAAGTGCTATTCCTGGGATATTATCATCCAGTCGCCGCACTATGAAAGGAACCAAATTACGTCACTAAACCTACTTAACATAAAGCTGCGCTTAACATAACCTATGACTATCAGAGAAAACTTGTGAATTTTCGTTATAAAACGACTTTGCCAGTTCTGGCGGTGAGTCGTCCAACAGTAAAATCCGGGCTTG
Organism: Medauroidea extradentata; assembly: GCA_003012365.1. Lineage (NCBI taxonomy): Eukaryota > Metazoa > Arthropoda > Insecta > Phasmatodea > Phasmatidae > Medauroidea > Medauroidea extradentata. The sequence continues at coordinate 53,256 of PNEQ01084300.1, read as the reverse complement.
TGTGCTGTCCAGAGTCATCCCAAACTAGAGTTAATTTGTCATTCGCGTCCTCCACAGAGAATCTGGATTCACCAATAGCTGTCCCATCACAGAGGACGTCTATGTAACGTTGTATGACAATGCGTCTGCTCAGTATACATACAGACAAACTTTGAAATGAGACACTGTAACATATAGCCACCAAACCAGAGTGCCTTTACGAGGCGGAAACAATAATTTTTGTAAGAAAGAGAGATATTGAGGAAATCCAAAAGAAATTAAGAAAAGTTATGAAAAATTTTAGTCCCTAAGAACACCGATGTAGGAGCATTCAAATTAAGAGCAAACAGTATAATACAAAACTATACAGACATTTGTTCAGACATTTAAAAAGGCAGGCTAAGATTTTATGAACACTTTAGAAGAATAGTACTCCAACTTTGACAAGACCAATTGTGGCGTTTTACGAAAATCGCAGTAATGCAAAAACTGAGACAATTAAAGTGGGTCGCAGCAGTTAAAGATAATCTAAATAAAGCAGGAATAAAACAAGTTCAAGATCGAAACGGTTTTAGACCGAAAATTGACAAGTGGGCAGTTGGCCAAGCGGACAAACCAAAGAATACAGAGCAACAGGGATAGATGACAGAAAGTGAGCCCATTTTGGGACAATTAAAGCAATATGGTAACAAAAACTGCCTAAGAATTCTAAAATGTCTCCATTATAGGGGCCTACTTCACGTGGTTCGGTAGAGCGTGAATTTAAGACATTATCCTAGTCCATCACAGCTTCGTTGTTTGTTTGTCGCAATTTTAAACATACATAAATCTGCTGTTGATTATTCAGGTGTTTAGTTTAATTTTCCTTGTGATAACGAACTTATGGTGTACAAGTTCCAGGAATTGTGTGTATGTTACATATTTGCTGACTGTTCTAACGGCGCATGTCCACAAAAACGATTCGGAAAAGAAATCGCTTATTTCCTTTTCTAGAATTATTCAAATATCATGTCAACGTATGATATTCCCTAAAAATGCATTTTTTATTTTGCTTGCGGGAAACGGCTAGAAAAAAATTAGGAGGTCAGAGTTGAAGACGTAAATGCAATGTGCTTTATATATAAATGGCCAAGGCACTCGCGTTAGCACAACTGCGCACGTGACTGCTTCAGGGACATTGTCCAGTGACACCTGTGTCCCCTCACACATGTGCCTTTCTACTGTCTACTTTACAACCAAGGGTCACGACCAAGGTTAAGCGATGCTTCACGGGCCGTCTCCCTATTACCTCAACTGAAAACATTATCTACTCTCGTACAGTAAAAGAATTAAATTATTTTCCTTTCAGCAAAATTTTCAAGTGTCCAAGTTAATGCTGCGAGTAATATAATTAATATAAAGGTGCCGGAAAGAACAAATGTAAATTTCATTATCATACCGTTTTTTATTTCGCAACCTTCAAGTAATTAATTTTTTGGCCTTTAATGTCGTAAATAACAGTTTCCAACACATTTTCTAATATCCGTTTTTTGTTCTGTAAGATAAGACTTATTTATCACCATACAATAAACGTTTCAGAATGAAGACGTAGTTCCCATATAATACCATAAAAATATGTCCGGTAAGACAAAAAGGCCAATGTATGTGTGTGTATATACACACATGCCTTATTAAAAGTGTATTAAATACAAAAACGTTTTACAGGTCTAAAATGTTTCTGCTCGTGAGTATTAAAATAAAAGAAAAAAAGGAAGAAAAAACAAAAGTAGATTTAATTTCTTTAACAAACCACTGCCACTCTAACAAAATAAACAAGAGCTCGAAAAGTTGGCAACAATGTCCAGTGTGAGTATGAATGTCGCTAAGTGCAACACCGATAGGTAACAACAGCCAATGAAGGCACCTGCCGGCTGTCAGAATGTTATAAACAGATTGCCTAACAACTCGATGCTCATAAAATTAATACTCTATTATCAGCCATTATCGAATTATCAACGACTATGTTGAAATTGTTACTACTACCCAAATTATTATCTACATACAAATAATCATTAGCTGCACTGAAATTGTTACCTAAACTCAAATTATCATTAACTATATCTGAACAAAGGAGGCGTGTTTCTGTGACTGTGAAGTGGAAAGATTAGGCGATGAGCGTTTAAGGCCATGCTCTCTTGTTTCTACCTTTTTTTAGCGGCACTACTTTTTACGCCTAAACGAAAGCAGTTATCAAAAATCTGTCTGGCACATTTGTTTAGAATCGTCTTCTCCATGCTGGCTGATTTTTTCAAGACAGTAAATACTATGGTTTTAGTTAAATATGTAATTAACGGAGTTTTGGTTAGCTGACATTTTAATCGATTCATATAATTGTTTTGTTAGGAAAAAATAACTATCGCCGCAAAACAATTTTTTTTAACAAAACTGTCAAACAGATGTGATATCTGCTCTTGTTTAAGCTTAAATAAATAATTATAACAAAAACAGCAGAAACAAGAGAGAATGGCCTTAATGCGTTGCCTACCACAGACACTTCAATAGCGTTGCAATGTACGTAAACAGGTTTTATCTACGAAAATGTTTCACGTCAGCCCATTGTGCCGACGTAAGAAAAGAAAACACACTTCAGACAAGGTCGGAACCTCATTGTTAAGACACCATGCTCATTAAAACGCTGTTTTGAAGCCCTACAACATGGCTAAAAACGGGCCTTTTCAGACTTCCGTACTTCAAAATGTACTAACCAGATGTGTGTGAAACTCAGATTGCAACCTACGCTGAACTTAGTTGCAGACTTTCCACCAATAAAACTGTATGGTCACCGCTTAGTGTCCCGTAGTGAAACCTGTTCGGCAGGAAGCTTGCACGCTAGTTATACGCTTGGCTCGTTGAGGCGACGCGGCATTTGATGTGCACTTCAAGGTCGACCTTATGTCTCCGTCATTTCTGAGCCTCAAACGCGCAGGTAGGCGGCCACTTATAGCTTGTTTTTAGCGCCCGCTTTAGTAAGTGTTAACAAATTAAATAACTCATTTCACGTATGGAAATGGTTTCCACTTGCAGTCCAATATTTATAGCAGTCAACCAGATCCGGCGTTAGCAAAATTAATTTTTACAAGAGATACCATGGCAATTAAGAAATCAGCATGGCGCAAGTCTACATTTAATACATATTATAGTTATATATCAGTAAATAAGAATTAATATAAATATATTATAATAGGCTACTATCAGATAGTTTTGCTACCATTTCCGAACATCGTCTCGTCAAGAATACTTATCAAAACATATTTACTGTAGCTTGAGATGATACCTTTTAGTACTGTGTTAATTGCTTACACCCGTTATATTTACATGTAGCGGAACTATACAAATCTGGCGAAAGGAAAACAACTTCATGAAGGTTCACGTTAACGTAAACAGTTTTTCCCCCAAGCATGGTTCCTGGCTAAAGAACAACAAACTGTGACAAACCCACCCTAATTATATGCTACAATTTTGTGTTTATGCGTCTTTGCAAAAAAACCGAAGAATCTGACCTTACTTTTAAACTTAACACGTACAATTTCACTGAGAACATAAAACTATGAAGACACAATTCAAAAATAAAAATATATACATGAAATATTTAAGTTACTGATACGTTACACCACAACTATTATGATATATTTAAAAAAAGCAACTAATAACTAGCTAATTAATACAAAAACCAGAACTACATATTTCACAAACCTAGAAGTGATTAATCAGCATAAATAACTGCACCACAAATGAAATTTATGTTCCCACAAACTGCACAGAAATATCTCAAAACAGTAATCAAGTTTGGTTTTCCGGGATTATAGTCTTGAAAGTCTAATGTACTTTGATGTATACATTCTACATCCAACAGTAATGACGAGTTCCACAAGCTGGACGGCAAACAGTTTCTAAGCTCAGACGACAAGTACGGCAGAAGACTGAGCGAATTAGTAATGATCTGCATTTCCTAAAAAAAAATTTTTGTGAGTTAACAAAAAACTTACAGGTATTTATCTAAAATCAGTCCGGAGGCCAATAGTCAACAGTTGTAGCATCAAAAAAAAATAAATAATGGGACAGATCGCTGGCGTGCTTCACAGAACAATGTTAAACTCTACCAATCCAAAACTCTACAATCGCAAAAATCGTTTAAAAATAACATAAATGTTAAATTCATTTACCTCATTTTAGCTTGCCTAATGTTCGATAGTTAACTCCTTTTTTTTTAAAGTAAAATAAAAAAAACTCCTCGGAGAACAGCTGAAACGATATGTGATGATGATGACTGATTTGCCCGAAGGCATATTTACTACCACGGAGGGCGCCGGATGATGGAAACCTGTGAGGCCGACTGGACGAGTTTATTCTGCGGTGGTTCGCCATTGCCTATCGCAGTATGGAGATGAGGGAACAACACAACACTTGTCCGAGGCCCCGGGAGGCAACTGTAAATATTGACCTCCGCAGCCGGGAATCGAACCCGGCACCCTTGACTCACCTATCAGGAACTCTAAATCACTGAGCCAAGCGGTCGGACCAAAACGATACGTTGTGGCAAGGGACCGTCCCAGCAATCACGCGAAGTGATGTAGGGAATACCCTGGTATACAGAGTTTAGGGTTCGGGAATAGAACCCGAGTTCTCCCAAACGCGAGGTGAGTGTTTCGAGTCCAAGAAGTGCGATACAGCACGTGCCATCACGCCTTACCCTAGCCTCTAGGCGCAAGTCAATTAACTGGCGCGCAGTCTTCTCGTCGATAACTCGCCTGTATGAGGCATTCAGCGGGTGACTAACATTTTATAACGAAATATTTGTGGCAAAGGTGCGTGGTAACCGCCTATACCTTCTTTAATATTCTGAACAAAGATTATCATGCCTAAACAAGACCGCAAAAACAAACAATTGCGTCATTTTTATTTGCGAGAAAATAAGCTTAAAATTAGTAATGAAGGTCATGACAGGGTCATACAAGCGTGGTGACACCACTCACGTATGTAGAGTAGTTTTCGAATAAACTAGTGTCGGCCGAAGCTCAATGCCGCTCAATGGCTCGAGCTTCAAATACGTTGCAGTGTGTTCGTAAATACGTATTTACTTCTACGAAATATATTGTGTGCCCATTGCGCCAAGTACGGAAATGAACACACACTTCAGACAAGGACGGGATATCTTCGTTAAGACATCGTGTTATTAAAACATGTTTCTAAACCCTCCAACTCAGCTAAAAAACGGTATTTTCAGACTTCCGTACTTCAAAATGTACTTACCGGATGTACGTGAAACTCGGACACACACGTGCACTGAACTTGGCTACAGACTTTCCTCCAATACAATTACACGGTCACCGCTCAAAGTCCCATAGTAAAAATAGATCAACGGGAATCTCGCACGCTAGTTCAGTGATTGGCTCGTTGTGATGAGACACTTGATGCGTGCTTCAAGATCGCCCTTATAGCTCCTACACTTCTCAGCTTCTAACGTGCAAAACCACTCTAGATAGGTAGCGCCTTTACGGCGGGAACTACCTGCGAGTCTGGACGGGCGTCACGTGAGACGGAATGTCGGGAAGTGTCGCGGAGTAGGCTATTTGGCGAGGGGTGAAGGGGACAGTAGTACCTCCTGCTGGCGGTGCGAGTCCTCGGGCTCCTGGTCGTGCAGCAGGTGGTAGCGTGTGGACGGCGACGAATTCATGGTGACGTGACGACTGCTCTCCTTGACTGGGTCAAGACGTCTCGCAGTGGCGGGATTCTGCAAGCCCTCCCTCCCCGATAACAGCAGCAAGCCCTATCTACCTCCCGCCACTCTCCTTCGCTATCTTCAGGTGAGCGGGCATACCCGAGCTTCCTATGTCAGACTTCTTGGTCCATGCAACCCACCGCGCAACAACGCCACAAGTACACTCTGCACGCTGACTCTCCCACAGTTGTCAGCCTACACTCACACCAGGTGGCTCCATCCATAGATACCAGGCGTTTGTGTGCGCGAGGCACAAAACCGATGGAGCGTTAAGGGTGCCGCTGCCCGGCATACATTATGAAGTATCACCTTCAAGCGCAAGCCACTCAAAATTGGCGTGCAGTTATTTCACATTACTACTGTTATAATAAAACGTGAAAGCATTGCCCTGAAGCGAGCGAGGACAGGGATTTACACGCTGAATTAGATTACGTGTGGCTTAGCGCCTGTCGAACATACGTACATGCCCCCAAGTGACTTTTAGCACATTTTGATGCAGACCACATAACTATGGATATATTAGGCTGCTATCTCAACTCTAAGGAAAATATGAACAAGAAAGCATTTCCAAGCTCGTAAAAAAACTCGAGAGCACCTGCTCGTGTGTGTGATGGTGTGCGAGTGTACGTATGTGTACAATGCAGAAAACGGTTTCTGTGCGAATGCGATATATCGTTTAAAGTGAATGCGCTTCAACGCTTAAGCGCGCTTAAGGGCATCGGTGCATGGAAACATAAACATTATTAAAACTGCACACGGTGCATGTTGAGTGGCCACTGTAGTTACAAAAAATTTCGATACAAAACATGGTTTCACTCTATTTAAAAAATACTCGCGTTTTGATTTGAAAATAATTTGCTATCCTAACATTTCTGCGCAAGAGGTTTACGGATGTTAAAATTATTTTCAAATGAAAACGCCAGTATTTTTTAAATTCGGTTATTACAGAGGCCTAGATATAATATAAAAATTATAAAAATGACGGTTTTTTTTTTTTTTTTTTTTTTTTTTTTTTTTTTTTTTTTTTTTTTTTTTTTTTTTTTTTTTTTTTTTTTTTTGAAATTGTGGTCTTTAAGCCAATATTTTTCTAAAACAAGTTTTTAATTTTTTACTCGAAAGTAAAGTACACTACGGCATAGTGCTATATAAATAAACGTCCGTTGATAAAATATCTACTCGGCAAAAAAATCTCATAAAATTTTGATGCCTAGTTTAGATGTTACTGACGGTTGAGTATTCCAGTCGTCCGCTCGGCATCGTACCTTTCCATGACCCTTAACTGATAGTGGACCTGGCGCGTGAGACGTGATGTAGCGTGGCACACAAAGTACTTTTCTTGTATAACAATTAAAAATGTTTCCAATGCTTTCATCTCCGAAAAGAAGACACGAATCAAACTGTATCCCTATGATTTTAGAAATGCTGTCCGCTAATTATAAACATGAAATTCAAGCACCTCAAAAGTGCAAGAATTGACTTTCCCACGTTGCTGTAGCTGAGAAAATATCAACCGAAGTCTGAGAACTAAATCATTGAAACCTACATTGGACTTTACCTCATACTTTCCACACACTTTCCCAGTGTGTCAACTTCAGCACACTTTTCCTTTTTGACTTTGGCTGTTCGATTTTTTGCCACTACCTGAACATTTTCACGATGATACCCTATCAGTGTTGCTGTTTGGGTCACCGATGTAACCAATGAACAGGCACCCAAAACCATATCTACTTTTCTGGAACACTTGAAAAATCTTACTGCATTCGAGTTGCCACTTACACGGTTTAACACACGGCCTTGTATATACGCTCACCGCTATGCATGTTGTTACGGTGTAGATGAGACAAGTTCAGCTAAAGTAGCTGTTTTCCATACAATGAAAAGATCGCCAACTCTAACTTTCGGCAACGAAACTGTCGAAGTATACCAATGGATATCTACTCATGTTGGGAGTGCAATGTTAAAACATAAAAAGAACTTCGGATGAGGTGAGGAATGGTCAGAATAAACTGAGCTAATATTTTTATTTAATATTTAACATTAACACAGAACTGGATTTCGTTCTATGGCCCCACTCATCCCTCATGACAGTGGATCAGAATTTACAGTATGATGTGCCCCTCCAATGTACAGCACCTTCCTTACAACAAAACTATATAGTACTACTAAATTAGATTTACAACTTGGTTGACCGGATAGATAAATTTCTCCGAACATGTTCTGTCAAGGAACTCGTGGACTGTAACGCTTGCTTTCAGAGCAAGAAAGGTATTTATCATTGCATTTTTAGGTGCTACAAGAACTGACTGACTACAGTGTTTATTTATTCGTGTCAGAAATACCACCTTGTACATATACAAACGTACAAGTGTTAGATGCAAAGTGAGAACTACATCAATAATAGAATAAAACCATATCCACAGGCACGATGTAGTATTGGCGATGTATGTCCCGACTACTAGATGTTCTTTGCTCAGGAACGAGCGACGTCAATAGCATTAGGAACGGCTACAAAAATGTCTTCCACAATGCATGTTGGACACAAGGTGCAATGACTAAGATGTTAGGTTGTCTCTTGTTCTCCACGATCACAAAAGGGTTATGTCATTTGAAAGCCCTACTACTTCTGCAGATTTAGTTTTGTTCTGCCGACTTCAGTTCAGAGTCTGTTTAGTGTCTTTCAAATAATCCAGTTCTCTTTGTGACCACTTGGAATGATTTACTTCGGCTTAAGCCAATCGCAAAATGTGAGTTTTTTCTTTTACTAATTTGACTATGGTGGTTTCAGGTGTCCTCTGAAGGTCGAAAAATGTACACATGAAGCTATTTATAGATCTGAGCCTTCATGCATCTGGAAGATATCCATTGAGGGGATGTGCTACAAACGTAGATGCTTGGAGTCATTATTATTCGCTGATACCTCCCGACGAATTATCACCTGAAGCAATATCAACTAAATCGTGGATCTTCGTAACAGGCATGGGTTTTAGACAGACAGTGATGATTCTACAATTTTCGTTAAGAAAGACGTCAATCTGCTTAGACAAGGCAGGCATATTCTCCTAAAGAGTAGCATAGCGCCAAAGCGTTGTTCTGAGTGTTTTGGTTGTGTTCTGCAGCTTGTTCTCGACAGCTTACAGAGTGTGTAGTTTCTAGCAGATATGTTTTGTATTACATCTTGGCAGTGATTTTATACATTTGTGTATGATCCAGTGAAACGCCTACATATTTTGGAGTGAATCAGTGTTCCAGAAGTTTTCCTCTCCAGGACACTAGGAGTTTAGAGCTACTTGAGCATGTCGCAGATGGAAAGTACAGATCTGAGTCTTAGCTGGATATATTTACATTGATTTCTATTATAGTATGTCTCACGTTCGTCTAAGACATTATTTAGAGTAACCTCTGCTTCCTCAAAACTGCCAAGAGTGGGTCGCAAGTATGATATTATCGGCATAGACAGATTACAAAAAATAATCAATTTTACAAATAATTTTTGACCAACCTACAGAAAAATACAAACAAATCAAACCGAAGAAAAGAAAGAAGGAAAAACACTCACTGGAGTATTGCAGTATCATTCACTGAACTCTGCATTATGCATTTACATCCTAATTATTATCATTGAGCGGCAAGTGTTTGCTTACACTAATATTAATGACTTCGCCACGGCACGGTACAACTCATCGGTACTTCCACAACCGTCCATATGGTTACCAATGGTAAACATGGCACACTGTCCACAAAATAAGTTGTCTGATGGCGATATGGCATTCAGGGAAGCATGATGCTATGGTCGTACAGTTACAACTAAAGCAGCACCAACAATAGTTTACAAACCGATGGGATTCTCGACACAGTAAATTTGCTAAAGCATTCATCCCAGGTGCAAGCTGTGATCATTCGACATATGAGCACAAGGTCCAGGACGAGTAAACAATGGCTTCTACGCGAAATTCTGAGGCCCAGCAGCTAAACTGCAATACCTATGTTGAGAACACTTCACCGATGAGTTCTCAGCTATCGCTCACCACTTAGCATTCATTAGTCATTGCATGGTCTGACGAACTGCGATATATATTTTGTCCATCATCGTACACCAGGTGATTAACATTGCAAATGTGCTGCTGTTCGTTAGTATATAAACAAAACTTAGTCCAACAGTTTTGAGCCCCAAGTGTTGCTCACAGGCGAAACAGGTTTTACACACGAACATTTTTTATTTCCGTGATTCACATGTTTGGACTATCGAACTTCCCATACCACGTTTGTGTAGCCACATAAAATTAGATATAGTGTCAGTATGAAGTCAGGGATTCTAGACAATTTACTTAATGGCCAAACTAATTTTGCCTCGAAGATTCAACATTAACCATTATTTGGTATTTATGCAAGATTTTATGCATAAGCTACTGCACTTGCTTCCTCTATCAGATTAGGAATGTGGTTTAAACAGGATGGGGTACATGTTTGTTGACATTCGGCAATCACTGAGTGGACTTTTCGCTTGGCCGTAGAGCTCACCTGACTTTACCTTACCTTGCCGAATCTGATCTAATACTGTTTGACATGTTTGTTTCGGTCGTTGTTTAATGGAACCCGTGTTAACCCTAACGAGGATCTTACAACACGCACAGTCTGTGCCGCGCTGAAATCAGTGGAATAAAGTGTACACACGAAGTATAGCACGTCGATGCACTGTTTGTCTAAAATCCAATGGACTTGTGTTTCAGTACTTTCAGAGCTGAGACAGTAGCTAACTTACCTATAACAAATCCTGTGTCTTTACAATGGAATGTCGTCTTCCTTTGGTTTGTTTTTATGTGTCAATACATAACTAACGTTATTCACTTTTCGTATAACTACGTAAGTTAATATTTACTTGCATGTTCCAAACATATAACAGCATAAGACTATCTTATACCGACAAAAAACATCGCAGCACATTGGTTTATTAACAAAGCGTGTTTTAACGAATGTAATAATCCGATACGTACATATGTCCAATTAAAATAAACCCGTATGGCTCCTTAAGCTTATCATTTTGGTACTGAGATATCATTTTTAAGAAATTTAAGCCTCGTCATAACGTTGGGTCTTTGAGCAGATTTATAGCGGCCAGTTTCGACAATCTTTTAACACGCCTGCCGTATGGCCTTGATTGCGATCGCCGCCATAACCTACGTTACAGGCACAGTTGTTAAGAACGCACATATACCCGTTTATCACCAATGTAAAACTTAACAGATAACACTGCCGAGTTTATCGCTAAGGCTTACCCAGTTTTCGTCCCGTAATCCCGCGCGGATCACGACCCTAACAACCTGCCACTGCAGATCACGGCCTAAATTCCTAGTCACGTAACCCGGTTTGAATCAACAAAAAAAAAATGGCCACAGCCTGTCTATTTGCATTAGTAAGAAGCAACTGTTTGTATTTCGCCCCACACTGACTCGACTTTGTTTAGCTATGATATCTAAAGTGGATTACCAAGACGTATAAGATTTTCCTGCTTGAATTCTGCCAGACATGAGCTTCACGGACTATGCAATGGGCCCAACTAGAGACTGATGAATACCTGCAATGCCAAGTTAGGATATATAAATTTTTAAAATATCAAAGCTATAAACGAAATAAAATGAAATTAATCACATGAGTCTTACTCTCGGAAAAAAATCCTTATAAATGCAAGTGTAACATATTTCAGTTTAGTAAACACGTGTAAATTGCCATAGTTGTCTATGTTCTATTCCCTGTTTCAAGCAAAAATTGCATTATAGTGTTACGTGTAAAATCATTAATCACCGTCGAAGTGACTTCTTGCACTGCCTGGTGAATTAAGCTAACGGAAGACGAGACTCTCTTCAGTTTCAAATAAAAAAAAAATAGTTACCCATTGCACAGTAAATGCGCAAAACTTCCAAAACTACTCGTTCAGTTGAGATAAGAACCATCACCAACCACAAGCGGTTCACGGAACTATAGGAATCACGGTGGAGGAAGCAGTTTCTAGGCGTGCAACGTCCTGTGTCACGAGAAGAAGAACAAGAACCTGCCTACGACACTGTGCTCCGCGTTACGCCTGAATGCCTGGCCTACGTCGTTCACGAGGCGTGGATTTGATTTCCTCCTGAGTATTGATTTTATAAGTGCGTGCCACGACGGCTCTGTGTAGGCTGCCCTACCTGTATGGCGATCTTCAGGAGATTGCAGAACACCACCGTTGGACATGCGGTAACTGCAAAGAAGCTATTAACTAGGTATGCACTACGGAGAGTATAAAAACACGAGGCGGATATAATTATAGATGGAAACTTCGAAAGAACAGGAGAATTAATGGCTGCCATTCTTGTAAGAAATGTCTTCATCTAGAGTGAATATTAGTGAAACAGAAATTAAAGCATGCAATAGGGATATGGACAAAGAATTAAAACAATTCGCAGATGGCCATTTACTAAGTTTGTTGGTAGAGTTGCAGTGTTTCCCTGAGTGTTTTTTTCTTCAGAAACTTTACAGTGCGGTACGAGCAAACACGGTGCAACACTGTACAGGGTGAGTCAGGACGACGTGTGTTAATTATTCGTGGTGATATCTTGTACAAAAAGGAGAGTCGAAAATGTGTTTTCAATTTGTGAAGTGAATGGAGTGGTAATGAGACACTGAAACTCGGCTTTGAAATTGTATTTCTTTACATAAAATTGAAAACTTCTCGGCTCGTCATTGCTTTGGCACTATTCGGAATACCGTTGCTCACTATCAAGTGGAATTTTAATTTATATACATGTAAATGAAATTTAATAATCTATTATCCGGGTTGCATTACTCACACTACAATTCACTATACGAAAAAATCGAAAACATGTTTTCGACTTACATTTTGTAAGTTAACCCCATGCAAAAATAATACACTCCGTCCTGACTCCGCTTGTACACCGGTGGTCAAGAAAGTGCTTCTACAGCGTCAGAATTAAATTTTAAAATGTCAACGTTTAACAAAATTAGCGCGTTAAGTTCAATGCGGACTTATCTATGGAGCCGTCACAGTGTCTGAAGCTAAACTTTATGGCAATACACTGCATCATATTTGGCAGAAATTAAATTAACCACAAATGCCAACAAAACCGTTAAAGAAGAACTGATCACTACGGCGTTGGATTAATGCGTTTTCTCCTCGACAACTATTTCAGTGGATGTATCCTTATTTTGGACAAAGCATAGATAGCCAGTTGATAGGCTTGTAAAATTGTTCAACCTTGGTATCTTCATTACTTTTAGACGTGGCATATGCTAAAGAAAAGTTTATTTACTTACGCGAGCGACTACAATGTTCACAGAAGTAACAGAAACCACACCATATGAATCACAAAAGGAATAAGCAAATAAACTATGCGATGTCAACGAGAATATCGTAAAACAATTCTCCGTGAGGACCAATATCCCTTCAGTAGCGGCAAACAGACATTGTAATAAAGTATTACCACTTCACGCTGATGTAGTACAAGAGAGCGCATTCTAACACAAGACAATCTCACAAGAATAATAACAAAATTAGGGAATATTTTTTTCCCATCCATGCTACATTGTAAGTTAGCATATACTGGCACACGACACGTCGGATTAGCAAACAGTCGCAGTAACCATTCACGTAAATCAAGTCGTACAATAGAAGAATATACGCACCACCATGCTCATCTTCCTGCTGATAGGACCAATGAAGGAGAGCTTCCTTCCCCCCGTCGGACGTAAGTTATCCATTGTTCCTGTTGTAGTCCTGGGTACTCAGAAATCAACTGTTGCCAGTTATCCTCTTATACAGCGCCCTTTTTCCTTGGAGAACGACCAATTCTGCAACAAAAAACACAGCGCATCAAGAATCAAAGCTCATACGCCTGCAGGAAGCCACAAGTTCTTGAAAGTATTACGTTCGAGTATTTGACGAACCGAGGGAAATGTTCATGGCGTCACTTATTGCCTATACACGAAAAGAGATGAACTGATATATAAATCAGCGATAGGCTCTACATACCCTTAACAGTTCACGACTTTTCAGAAATATATTTTCACTACCAAACCAACATTAAAAATAATTCCTGCTTATGGACGATATAACTTTATGCTTTAAAGCTGGTCATGTAGAAGGCCTGTTAACGCACTAGGCTAGAATTATACTAAATATAAAGGCAAATAAACCAATGCATTACCCACGAACGGTTCAAAATATCATTCGCCCAGCAAACTTGAATAACAGCCAACAACAGCTGTCTAATCATCCTCAAGCTAAAATACAAATTGGAAAAACGGTCAATTAACCGACTTAACAGTAGGTATCTAACTTAATAGGCTGCGTCACCTCTTTTGTTAATAATATTCAATTTTGTTTAATAAATGAAAGATGTGACGAATAACCGGCAATGTTTCTTTATAGAAAGATCACATTTCACTATTAAGTGCATATTATTGGTACTGGGAGTAATTAATGTTTATTAATTGGCGAGAGAATTTTTTACTTAAAATTTAAATTAGCTAAGATATTTCATAGTTACGCTTAAATTTTTCGAATACGATGTACGTAATGGAAGGGAAAGTTATTAGCTACGTCCTTATTGAAATATTTTCAGTTAAATCTTTCCAAATTTATTATCAGGAAGGAACTAAGCAATATTCATCACAATATGCGACACAGGTTTTTCAGAGAGCACTTAAACAGGCACTAAGCTCGGCGGCGCAACGGTAACACGTTGGATTCGCATTCGGGAGGTCCCGAGTTCTATTCCCGGCTTCGGCAATTCTGACTTCGAAATCGCTCCTATCGAATGTTGGGATGGTTGGTTAAAATAGGCCATGACCGAGTTCTCTTCCACTTTCAGTCCTTGCGTAACAAATATGAGTAACCGTCATCTTTAATGACCTTGAAAACGACGAGACGTATTCCAAAAGCAAAATTCAGACAAATTAAATATACATTATTTATGTGGTGTACATGACAAGTTCCTTTAGAGCGCGCAACTTTCATATTGTGATATAAGTTACAAGGAAATGCTCATCTGTGATCAAAATTAAAACGTAAATAAAGAAGCTTTACTAATAACTGCATCAAATGAATATACAGCAGTGATAAGTTTGTAACAAACCCCACCTATAAATGTTTGTAAATTGATTAATTTTAGGAAACTTGAAAAATTTGTGTATAGAGTCTGCTTACAAATAAAAAATTCCCTTTATTATTAAGTACAAATTTTAAAGACGAAATCAAATAAAATCACCCAATTCTTTTTATTTCGTTTGGTACAGCCGAACATATTTTTACTAATAAAAAAAGGAGGACAGCAAATGACTATTGTTAATTACATACAATAACTCACACATTAAAAAGCACCTTGTTACAGAAATCAATGAAAATAATTACTTAATTGGTATTGTATTTCAATTCTGTTGTCTACCTAATATAGCCTTTAGTATCTTCAACGACCTCAGTTCGCTGTCTCACTGGAGGCATTTTACATGTGACGTCACGAAACACAGGAGTGGTACGGACGACCGAAGTATGCGCACAAAACACATCATACATTGAACTGGCATGCATGCTTAATATTTCCGTAGTTGACAAGAACTTATTTCACTGCGTAAAACTTATGTTCAAATATTACTTAAAAACCATGTATTTATGGTACTTTGAATAAATACACTTTACCGAAATCTACCTGCTTGAAAACGACGGTAAAATAAGCCTGTTTTCGCTACTTTCGCTTTCAAGAAATGAACGTCAGAGTCAAGAGAATAATAATTTGAGAAGTATAGAAGTATAGAACAATCTCTCCTACGAAAGTACTTGTAAGATTCAAAACGGAAAACGTGGGGCGTCATTTTTTCCCTATTTAAGTAATTATTTTCTGCTTTTTAGTCTTGTGCAAGTTAAAATTTGCAATCGATTTTAAACAAGCACAATTTGTACCGAACAAATAAACAGACAAGAAAGCGAGTAAATATTGCATTGTCATCGGGAAGGTAGTTTAACGTGGTACATGTATTAATTTTTAACTACAGTAATTATTTCGCAATTTTCTCTCTTATATTGCATTGTCATCTACGTCTGAGCTATGTTTAAAGTTTCAAGTCTAGCTCAACAAGAATTTAGTTTAATGTGGTACATTATTGTGTTTATTTAACTGATGATTTCCCAATTTTTTCTTCATGTATTGTCATTCAGTTCTGAGCTATAATTGAAGTTTCAGGTTTCTAGCTTATAGGGAAGTTAGTTTAACACGGTATATTTACTATTATTATTTTACAATTTTTTCTCTAATATTGTATTGTAACACAGTTTTGAGCTATGTTTATAGTTCCAAGTCTGCAGTTCATCGGGAAATTACTATAAAAACGATTGCAAAATTTGTACCGAATACACAGAGAAGAAAGCGAGTTAATAAAAACTACCATTCGGACACGCGTGCGCAACATGACATTTTAAAATATTACTGTTAAACGTTACCTTCGCACGCTGTTTTGTAGCCTTCGCAAATTACGTCTCGTATTCATGTTTTCTGAGTCTGTGATCAATCGATTCAGAGAACGGCGATAACGAGGACAGAAAAGTAACTAGGAACTTGTAGTCAATCAATCAGACTATGTGCTGGAAACTACGTCAACACGATATTTGTTTTTTGTAATAAAGTGTAGAGATACTTGACAGAACGTGTTAGTTAAGGCTGCAGCCTGGTCGTCAATCATTACAACTAAATCAATGCGTTACTGCGCAGTTCTCGCCATCAAGCAAGGGTCGAAATTAATGAACACATGAGGTTGGTGCTGACTGAAGCCGGCGGCTATTCTGGAGAGACTTACCAGCTACAAGTTCATACAATTCCAATACCCGACACCTAATATTTACTGACCAGAAACTGGGCGAACAACAGTATTACCGCATCACCATTTTCGCGTTTATCAGAACCAGCTTTAGTATTTGTAGTAAAAACTTACATCTGAAGTGAATGTAAGCACGTAGTAGGGCTTAACATATCGTCGACAAAGAGATGAACAGAGATGAAACCAATGATTCAGAGATCAACACGAGAGGAAGCGGCCATGGTCTGTATTAACGAATCATCCACTTGCAATGATCCCGGAAAACCGAAGTCAGATGGCCGAGCTGAGTATCGAACCTGGGTCCTCCCAAAAGCGAGTCCCTATGCTATTACAGCGTCCCAACCTTTGATTGCAGTACATGACTTAAGAGGAGTCCTTCGCGGTGTCAAATTTCCACCTTTGACGCGTGGGAACAGCATGGCGATAAGAGCCAGTGTCCCACGCTTGACGAGAAGTATATCACCTCTATTCACAGCGCACCAAACTGGCGTGCAAGATTTCAGTTGTAGTCTTTTTACTACGGAACTTTAAGCGGTGGCCCCAACATTTTATTTTTGAATAGTATGAAGTAAAGACCAACGCATGTCTCTCGTTTTGCACTTTACGAATTCAGGTAATATTTTCGGAGTTACAACAGTCTAAAAAACCCGTTTTTAGCCATTTTGAGAGGCCCGAATATCATGTTTATAACAAGCGTGCTGCATTTAAAAAAAAATAGAAGCATGGTTTCAAGTGTGTGTTCTTTTCGTAGGTAAACATAATATGAATAACTTAAGCGGTTTTGCGTCAAAATGTATGCGCGTGACATGCTACAACGCCGTCCATGCGCCAGTCGATGACTCCTCTTAAGGCTCGCACTGTTGCCAGATCGCAGCCGTGTTACCAAGTTCGGAAGATGTACTACTTCATTATTTTAAGTGCTAAAATATTACATTTTACATTTTTTTAAATTTATGCATTGTAATTGGTATAATATTACACTTCGAAGTACGTATATAATCACATTTTATATAACTTTAAAATAAACATTTCACACACCGTATTGCACTGATATGAATTTATTAGATTAATAGTAATGGGCCATTCGTAAAGAAATAATAATTATCATCACACATATTTTAATCGTCATAGCTACTCCGACAAAACCGTGGGATTTTATCCATAGGAGTAGCGTCTGTCTGAAGACAAGAATTTGGTTGGGGTAATGCTGATGATTATGAAATCGATGATGGGAAACGAAATGTAGTGTAGAAACTGGGAAATCTGGTTGTTTTGTCAGTATTAACTTTTGTTAAAAGTACATGTAAAGTGGGTAGAATTTTATCCAACAAAAGAGTATAAACGTTTGACGTAATGACAACAAAGGTACGAGTCTTTAATTTCAATACTTTTGTGACACTTATTTTTAAAGCCAAAACTAAAGCAGGCAAATTAGTTTTCCATTATTGATTAAATTCGTTTTACTATAATTAAGTTGTTCTTTCAAGACAAAAACATACAGTTGAAGATGATTACATACTAAACTGACTTTTCGTCTCTAAACTAATTAGGCAAAACCAGGTAATTTTCTGTCTTGAAAAAAAAAATAAAATAAAATACGCAGTAAAAACCCTGCAAACACATAAAAACCAATAGCTATAGCATATGGAGCATAAATGATAAATCGTAGTCTTAAATTTAATTAGGGGAATTTTGTTTGCCTTTTATTTTCAGTTTCAACTTTGCAGGTTAGTTAAGGGCGCCGCCTACCCGCGCGTAAGAAGCTCAAAAGCAACAGAGCAGTAAGGTCGAACCTGAAGCGCGCATCAAATGCCGCGTCGCCTCAACGAGCCAAGCGCTGAACTAGCGTGCAATGTTCCCGCCGAAAGGATTTTATAGCCTGTTCACTTTAATCTGAGCACTTTCCAACACTTTTAATATCCAAAAACTGTATTTTACTTGGGCCAAATATGTTAAGGTATGAGATTGGGGGCAATCTTTCCACGGATTTTCTGTTTTAAGGAAGTTTTCAGGTCAAAAAAATTAAAGATGATTGCAAAATGGCTGAAAGAAAAATTTAAGCAGTGTTCACTTTACCGCGAACAGTCTATATATGGGACATTAAGCGGTGACTTTATAATTTTATTGGTGGAAAGTACGTAGCAAAGTTCAGTGCACATCGCAATCTGAGTTTCACATACATTCTGTAAGTACGTTTTGAAATAAGGCAGTCTAAAAAGGCCGTTTTTAGCCATGTTGGAGGGCTTAGAAACAGTGTTTTTAATTACCGTGGCGTCTTAACTATGAGGTTCCGACCGTGTCTATGAAGTTTGTTTTCTTTTCGTACGTTGGCACAATGGGCACACGTGGAATACTGTATACGAACACACTACAACGCATTTGAAGCGTGGGGTAGGCCGCCTTAAATGTACTATGTCACAGTCGCTTCTTCCTAAGAGCGTAAATGGTTCGTTTGGAACAGCTTGGTTACTTCAAAAGCGCCCTTAATTCCTTTAACAGTAGGGATGTGAAAAATACTGGAATATGCAACACAATATTTCGCTCCTTCCCTAGTAGCATATCTATAACGTGTATTTGTAGGTGTTTTACCTTCCATACAAATAAACGTTAGCAAAAAAGTCATTGGAATTTTTGCTCCGAAATCAGTCACTGCACACAAGAATTCACGTGGCCGCGAGACACGGGTGCACTCATGGACTAATTTAAGATACGTATCGAAAAAAATCCGCTGACTAAAGGAATACTGTAACTGTATGATATTTACCAAGCTGCCATGACAAAGCCTCACAGTCAGTAAAGATGACGGAACTTCCGCGCCCGTCAGATGTTTTGTCGTGCAGGGCGAGCGCGTTGACCTAATACTCAACACATTTCATGCTATAAACAAGAGAACAGTTGAAGCTATTGCAGTGGCGTTGATTTTAAAAATAAATTCAGCTCATTATGAACAACTTTCTCGCTTTCATTTCCCACTATACAACTTCAACAGTAAAAACGTTTCTCTCAGACCAACGTTCAATGTTTCAATCTGTAGAGAAATGCGCGTAAGACTAGGAAAAAATTTCTATACACATAATAAAGAAAATCGTTGGCGTCCAGATATATGAAATTACGCAACATAAAAATTTGAATATTATTTTACCATTAATTCTCAAGTTATGTGTGATATATTTAATGATACAGGAAAAACAGTATTCGTAAAAAGTATTTGTATCCGCAATTTTTTAAATCCTTTAGAATGGTGCAAATGATAAAACAAATATATCACCCGATATGCGTTTGGATTCTGTACAATATGCGAACATTTAAAGATCAAAGTTACAATATGAAATTTTTGGAAAGTGCTTATGGCAGTTACCGTGTGTTAAAAAGAGTGGATGCCCATGTAACTCCATAATCTAAGCGTGAGACGCTCTATACCTCGCCTGCATTTCGTTTATCTTTCTGTTTAAATAAATGCTGAAAAAAAAACTGTTTTATGTGATTCGTGTATAGATCTTCCAAAGTAGTTTTTTGTGGCAAATATTGCACTTTTGACGCCATACCTGCTCTGAACAACAGGAGCTACGTCTGTGTGCAGCTAACAATTTTCGTTCATCATGCGAATGTTATATTACGGTATGGTCAAAAAAAACTCTGGACAATACACTTTACAGCTTTGATAAAACGTCATGAAGCACTACTAAGTCGTCATAGGACGCCAATAATGTTTAAACACAATATATCCTGAGTAAAACGACTGATTACACTCTCATATGTGTGTGTGCGCAAATGCTAATAAATAGGCAATAGTCAAGGCCTGCCACCAGCAACAGTTAGTATTGTAAATCGGATGCACATAAAAAAACTGCCTAAAATAATTCCTTCGCGTAAGCTAGAAGCCATTTGTAACCCCTCACACGCCAAGCTCGACAAAATTTCCGGAGCGTTTGATGTTCGCCGACACGTATACCATTCACTACCGTATTTAAAGAAACACGTCGTAAATTTTTATAACTTTTCTAGAGATTATGGTAAGCTGTATCCATCACTAAAAACAACACGTAAATTGTGTTTCTCAGATAACAATTTTTTAAAAAATATTTTTACTTTTATGGTTGTAGGAACAGTAATCTGTGGCACAAACCTTTACTTAGAGTCAATTCGCAGGCTAAAAATATCGCCCTACTACCACACACACGCGTACTACACGAGTAAATTTCGTAATCAAACCATTTGCGCCTGGAAGCCAAGAACGTCGTCGACACACTTCTATTTGCGTTAACAATTTTACCGTGCACTGCAGATAGCATATTGCTACATGCATTCTATGTATTACAAATAGCTAATGCATATTGCTACAGGCATTCCACGTATCAAAAAATAGCTAATAAAAGTGGTTACTGATAAAAAAAATTCATTTTCAAAGTCCTGCTTCATTTATATTTTCAGTCAGATTGTATATTTCCTCTGGCTGCTACCACAATTTTCATCACCATTTCTTTTTTTTTTTTTTGTACCAGATATTTTTTTCTTATTTTAGACACAAAATGTGACTAAATTTGGCTCTTATTAATTTTTTTTATTTCTCATAGTTTTCACGCAATGGCTTGTTAAAGTCATATTTTGCATGTTTCCGTTTTAACGATTACACTAAAACCAACTGATATACCAAACTCAAAAAAACCACAGTGGATACAGACGTTGCAGGCTACAATGACATGCTCATAAAATTAAAGAATAAAAATTATTTGAATTTAAAAAAATGCTGAAACAAAAATAAAAATTTTAAAAATTCAATATTTTTTTTAAAATACAAATAAATTTTATTCTTTAATTTTATGAGCATGTCATTGTAGCCTGCAATGTCTTTATCCACTGTGATTTTTTTGAGTTTGGTATATCAGTTGGTTTTAGTGTAGTCGTTAAAACGGAAACATACAAAATGTGACTTTAAGAAGCCATTACGCGAAAACTATGAGAGATAAAAAATTTAATAAGAGCCAAATTTAGTCACATGCTGTGTCTAAAATAAGAAAAAAATATCTGGTACAAATACAAAATAAAATAATGTCGATGAAAATTGCAGTAGACTGCGTCCTTAATACTATTACGTTAACAAGTTAAGACTTAGAAATTACCAATTTTAACAACACCCGACTCACAGAATAGATACTAAATTTTAAATCGATCAGACAAGTAAAATTGCTCATATTCACAAAAAGTTTCCTAAAAAAGTCTGCTTACTTTTTCACGAGGAATCGCCTCCCGGAGTTTGGATTATAGATGTCTTTATTGTGTGTGCGTGTGTGTGTATGTATGTACACACACATATATATAATTTGATAGTCATTCAACTTTCCAGTTAACACCTTGGGTTCAGGACAGGATATTGTGTGGTCCGCCGCCTCCCCCCGATCATTGAGCTCCTAGGCTGAAAACTGAAAACTCATCACCATCTGTAATTCAACATTGTGTTACGTGTATAACACGCACCTACATTAGGAAATTCGCTGCTATCCATGAAAGGAGGGAGCAACCATTGTTATGTCTGATTATCATGCAGTAACGGCCAACATTTTTTCAAAGATTGATCTCGAAAGACTGAAGCAGTAAGGATGTATATAATAAACACGTTTCGTTGTATCAGCATGTGTTCAAAATTCATTTTATTATTTTTATTATTATTATTATCATCATTATTTTGTGTACCATATCTTTAGTTAGTCGCATTTTATCGTTAGGTATAATATCGTATTATGCTAAACGCATAGTCTTTTATTTAGATGAAACGCTGAGCTAGTAGGTTTGTCATGAACGGTTTAAATTTTACAGGTTTAATATCCCTCCTACCTCAAAGTCATATCCAACATAAAATATACAAACTTCAGAAACATTAACATTCAAAATAACTATGGAAGTCTTATATTCCACTAATTCCAAGTATCAAAATGCTGAGGTAAATAAACACTGAATTAAAACGGACTGATAAAACGAGCACTTTGCTAAACTCTACAGTGGGATATAAACTGAACATAAATTTTAATCCGCGTTACACATTCATATTCTACTGCGAGTACCACAAATGTAACGTAAAATTATTTGTACAAAACTTATATACGGAGGCATTATGCCACAAAAAAAAAGTTCGACCCAAGTAAACTGTTATCTTCGCGTATGCACAACATACATATCTTTGTTTCAAATTCCAGGCTACTATATAAATTTAATGGACCTGTAACGTAGCTACAAACATTCCTCGGGTACAGTTTATTCGTACGACTTAACTTCAAAGAGGAAAATTATTGCAAAAAATTAAACAGAATGAACAGTTCTACCGACATACATTGTAAAAATTGTTTGTACTTTTACAAAGAAATTCCTTGGAAACACAGTTGCCAAAGAAATTCCTTGTAAAACTACAATGGTTATCCTTGTAATAAAATACAATGTATACGTTTGTATAATTACAAGGACTAGACTTGTAGCAGTACTTTCAATAAGACAAAAATAAATTTAAATGTTCATTGTACTTCATAAATAACAATGAACTAATTTATCAAATAACATTTGAATAAGGCCCTTATAGATGCAATTATAAAAAAAATCTCTGGAGGTGCTGAGTTTCGAACCCCTTCACCATGCTTAGAATCTACGCATATTACCTCTTTTTTTACTTTTTTTTTTGTAATTTTAATAATAACTACTGCGACTTCTGTATCACTTTGTCTCTATTTATATGTATTAATTCAATGTACAGTTCAGTAATAATTATTTCTTTTAAAGCACGCAATTAATGTAAAAATTCACTTTATTACAAAAATTATTTTCAGAGATTGAGATCTTTGCAGTAGTAATTTTAGCCGAATTTACGATTTTTGTAGGCTACACATTTTTTTCTAAGTTTTTTATACAAACAAAATAATTTTTTAACATTATGAACTAATAATTTTACAAGTAAAATTGTTCAACACAACAAATTTGTACAACTACGAAGAAGTACCATGTCATATTTTACCAAATAATTTACAGTACAGGGACTGTCGGTATAGGTACAAAAAATGCCTTTGTAGTATTACAAAGTTTACCTTTGTAACTTCATAAACTAATGATTTTACAAAGAAAATCCTTGTATATTTTACAAAAATTTTTTAGACTGTAGGAGTTGGAGGATAAATAACAAAATAAGGAAGTAAAAAAAATTTAAGTCAATCAAACCGAAGAGATTAGTGGAAATGTCATGTTTCAAGTTTCAACCAATGGAATAATAAACTCGAAGCTTTGCGAGATTGTAGATTGAAAACACAGTCCCATACTGGACAAGTATTTCGTGTTGGAACAGACTAATTTTTCTGTTTGGGCTACTACTCTTTGAGCAACGAGTCTTTTGCAAACAGTACTGCTATCTCCGTAGTTTCAAGTAAGCGCTCCTGGCGGGGCCTCGGAACACTTTTTTTTCAGCACGCTATTCTATGGTCTTTCTTTTTTGCCTTGCGCATATCTGGTGGCCGTTTAGCAACGGCCGGTCGAATCGGCTGTCAGCATTGGTATGGCTCGGCCACTTCGTCGATGATCTACTATTGGGAAAGATTTAGGATTTAGATAGTTTTTTAGATCTTTAGCTTAGTGTGGTGTTCCACACTGGTCGGCGGCGGCGATCACGTGGACATAAGATTAATTTTGTGTAACATGTAAGGTAAATCTGGTCCCACTTTTGTTTTCAAAATTCCGTTTCCGCTGCGCTTTAAAAATTTGTTTTACTAATTATGTTAGTCATTGGACGTGAAAGATTTTGGCAGAAATGAAGTAAGTGCGTGATTCCTGACTCGTTAACTTGATTGTGACTTTGCTGTCCTACCTACTGGTAGCGTGACTTAACTTCTCAATATGACGAAATTTTTCACTGTATTTATTAATGTTTTTGCTATGTGTTTTGAAGGGCTCGTGACTGTACACCCATTGGGTCCTAGGAGTAACCTGTCTTACAGTCACGATGTTTCAATTTGAATATATAAATTTTGTATTCAATGTGAGTTTATAGAACATGTTAAATTTTTTATTACATTTGGTAAGCTATCGAAGCGTCGGTAAAGAGGGTTATTAAGTGCAACAAAGGGGTTAGTTTTTTGTGGTTAAGACATAAATGAACGTACGGGAATTGTATTTTTTTAAGTCTCATTTTGTAATTTTGTATGTTGTCTTTTTAGGCAAAAGGCATATGTGTAGCGTCATGATAGTAAATTTGATGGTTGTAGCATGCAGCTCGAAATGTGTATGACATGATCCTTTAAATTATGTATTGGTAAAATGTCATGGACAATTACTCGTAAGTGGGAAATTTAGATTGTAAAGCTACAAGTAGCTCCTGATAATGTATGATCCCGTTTTTGTTAATGTTTGAGTATATTTGTAACTGTAAGTTGTTGCTAATGATTGTTTGACTAGATTAACCTAAATAAATTGTGATTCATTCTAAAAAGGATGCCAAAAGTTAAATTAATGATGCCCAAACGAAGTTTGTTATTTCGACACGAATATTGTGACAGTCTAAAATTGTTCTAGAAACAAAAAAAAAATGTCCCAACAAAAGTAATGTATTGTCCGAGTCAAATCAATGAATTGTAATTTTCAAATCGAGGAACAACGCTTGTAATTAATGAGAGTAATTTTGTAATTGGACATAAATGTACGTAAATTTTACCATCAAGTTTTGGGTAGGACCTTGTGAAGCCCATAGTTTGTTATTTTGAAATATTATATTTATTTTAGGTGTTTCCACTGTGTGTAACTGAGAAGCATATATTGGCATGAAAATAATTAAACGGAGGAACCATAATTAGTGTATTATTATTTTATGTGCTCTCTGTGTCTTTTGTTATATTTTATTGTGCTGCTTTATTTCATAAAATTTTTGATAATTTAGCACCATAACACAATAAGGTAGGAATAGTAAGAAATCTTTTTACACGAAACAATGGCCATGCGCTAACTATATAAAATGGCATGGAGTGTACGTAATCCAAGTTAATCCTTCATTACCAACTTGAAAAAAAGGTAGGTAGGAAATCAAGAAGGTGGACAGAAACAAAGATGTTAGGTAGGACATAAACGAATAATTATGAGACAATATACTGAACAGAGCCCCCGAGCCCCTTCCCAAGCCCTGCATATGAATTGGATGATATAATACAAATTTAATTAGAATTATTTTAGTAACGGCTAATCCTTCATTACCACTGAGTGTAAGAGGGGGTAAAACACTTGGTGATTGCCACGTTAAAGTAGCAAGCTTTTTTAAGTTGTACTGTTACTTATTTATGAATAGCAAACAAACTCCAAATATTCTTTGGTGGCATATAATCTTTAGTAGGTAATACATAAATTACCACATAAGCCTTATTTCATCAACAGCCATTATCTAGTGTACTAGTAAAGCTACGTCGAATTTTCAGAACTTGCAGACCTACAACATACGTATACTAAATTTCTAGACATGCAAGGATACTAATGAAAAATGCGATTTACAATCAATCAGTTCCAAAAATTTACGAGTTTTCCCAATCGTCCCTACATCCCGCTAAAGAAAAAGAGACAGTGTAAAATAATTATCCCACGGATGTAAATTCATTTAAAACGATCCATTTAAAGGTAAGTTTGACGTCCAACAGCTAAGTTTTATCTGTTAACAACCACGGCATATCGGGAGGAAATTGTAGCGTGGATAATACATATAAGGAATAGTTACAAATTCATAGCTCTGAGATATAATTAAAATCACAAACTAAGCATGAATAGCAATGTTATGACCAACCAACAGGACACATGAGGAACAAGTCGTAAAATTTTCAATAAAACGTTTATGTCTCAACCAGAGGGGTACTACGATCTCGTACTTACACGTTTCTGCAGTGAGCAGCTGCCGGGCGTGGTTAGTGCACCTAACGCAACCCTACCAATATGCAACCACTGACATAAAAGAGCCAAGTTGTTTGCCGACACTGCAGGCGCTCTACAGTACCTACCGGCCGGCAACCTTCTTCGTGCAAGCGTTATGATGTCTGCTAAACGTATGTCTGTGTTACGACTATGTGCAGCCCTCGAACAGCACAATACTATGTTATACGTACATGGAAAAAAAGGGGGGGAGAGGAATGGCAATAATATTTGCCTGGAGTGGTTTCGCAAAACCCTGGAAAACCAATGTCAGGATAGCCAGAACCCTTTATCGAAACTCGGTTATCTCGAATGCGAGGCGAGTGTTTTACCACTGCTCCACCTTGTTCCGTGGTACAATACAGTGATGCTGTAAAAAGTCTAGGGTGAATTCGGCCGACTAACTCGGGCAGGTAATCTCTAAGGCCAGCAAAAAAATATAATTTTTAACGCCTCTATAAATCTTTTTGGCAACACCGTCACTCTTCGTAAGGAAAATTGACGTTTACCTCCTTTACTTGCAAAATAAACACCAAACAATACGCGATTTGTGAAACTACTTATTAATGCAGCTTGTTTAAACGACATTGAAGAAATTTTGAAAAGCACAAAACATCTAGGGCTTTAGCGCAGGTGAGGGGTGACATTTTGTATGAATCAGCGCCGGAATGAAGGGGGAGGGAAACGGAAGATACCCGAGAAAACCCGCCGACCAGCGGCATCGTACGGCACGAGGCCCACATGCGAAAAACCGGGGACTGACCTCGCCGAGAAGCCAACCCAGATCACATTGGTGGGAGGCAAGTGCTCTAGCCACTATGCCATCCGCGGCTCCAGATTGTCTAAACAAACAAAACATTTCCTCTTGTCGGAACATTGTCAGGTAATTTCAAGAAATCCTCACGTGACATAAAAAAACACTGCGAATGCTCTGATAATACGCAGACAAGCCAATTCCAAAGTACTACAATACAATTTCCTTAATCTTTCAAATATATATATATATATATATATATATATGTACACACACACATATATTCGTAACGAACAGCCATATGTAAAGTGCCTATCTATTTTATACCAGACCACAGTGCTGCTCTAGCACAAGACAGACACGAATGTTCGCTTGTCAATACACAAGCCTACATCAGGTGTATTAAACTCACTTGGATTACGATCCGTTTTCATCGGCCGTGTATACAGTACGTGCCGCACACATCATGCTGCCATTTTGTATTCTCAAGGATATACTTTCATCATGGTTATTATTATTATTAAATGTTTGTTCAGAGGCGAGACGGGGCGCAATATAAGCACCAGAGGACCGCTAGTTTCACCCACATAGTCGACATGTCGAGACCGCCTGCACGGCTGCAACACACATTACACTCGCATCTAAACAGTTGCCTAACTACCCGATAACACGCGACGCTCCCACTACCATGCGTAAATACTCGTCTGCCTGGGAAACAGTCGTTTGTACGTAAACTATACACATTCCAAACATTTACGATACAAACTGACATCATTTATTGCCCGATGCATAGTCTGCTCGAGTGGCTGCTCTGAATGTAAAATAACACAAAAACCTTACAAAAGGCATATGCAGTACATGTTACATAATCACTGCCACAGGAAGAAAATTCACGTATAAAATACATATAAGACAAGTTGAAGTCAAACCCACTATCTGTGAGACACGAACTGCTCCTTGTTTCGAATGGGAAAAGTTGTATGTCTTCCGAACAACTGAACGAGTGTGAACATGAGTGTCTTGCAAACGAGCAATTTCCGATGGCAACATACAGCGCATCACGAAATTCAATCAGCTTCGTTTCAACTCAATTGAATTACCTACGAATAGGTACATGTTAGTATTTTAATTCAATAAAGATCTCATACGTTAAGTGCAACTCTGAATAAATTCACCCGAGCTTCGCGAAATTTATTTTTACTTGACCTTTTTTGCGAGCTAAATGTACGGCATGAATTAAATAACACTAACTAAGAAAGCTTATTTACAAACGGTGTTCAAAGAGTTTGTGTGATGCACATACATGAAACTCTGTGACGTGAAACACTGTGGTAATAATACTTATGTATAACCGATAATAACAGACTTAAAACTGTAATCTTTAATAGCATATGGTTATATTTTAACTATTCTTGGATTTTAATAATATGTTCGTTTCGAAGTAGAAGACACGATGTTACGTATTACAATGTATGATGTAATAATTATATTATACATTACCTACTTGACGAAGAGAGTTGGTTCAATTAAAAAAAAAAACTGTGAGAGTGAAATGAAGAGATTTTGCTAAGCGCTTAACAGCGAGATCTTGAGCATAAGTAAAGAGGAATGTTAAGAGCCGAAACACAGGAGTGGCCCGAGAATTTTCGCCAGCCAATTACGGGTAATGTAACACAATGTAAATGTACTGTTAATGTCTGGTGATTTGTGTGTTCCAAATCTTGCAGTAAATTGGGTTTTAAAAAGGTGGTGTCAATCGTACAGTTGCAAAATTGTAAGACAAAGTACGCTTCTTTTCAACGACATCGCCTAAAACCAAACAGGAAAAAATTTGCCGTTTAAAACGTTTACTTATCCAAACAGCCACAGAACCAAACAATACATGTATTAAAAATTTATTAGATATGCTTAAATGAAGTAAGTTTATTTTATATGCACTCCACATCATCTTGGAAGAATGTTTAGTGGTGGTCGACTAACAATCTCTACTTTCAAGAAGGCTATACGGCAATGATTCCAAAACAGAGAGACGAACTAGTGTACATATTCCGTAGTGTGTTATACACCCAGTATATATTTTTTATATTGTCTAGTTTGTTAAAATTACCAATAAAGAACTGGCTAATGTTAGAAGGTTACGATAATGTACAATTATCCTACCTATTTAGGTGACTAAGGGCATGATAGTGCGCAGCGAAGGACACGGGGAAGTGGGTGTGGAGAGACAGGTGAAACTACAGGGCAGATAGCTAGAAAGTAGGACACCTGGGGTGACGAAGTATTACAAGGAAGTTTTTATTTGCTCATGTGTCAGTCCTCGGTGAAAAATAGAACATGGCTTTTAATTACTGCTAGCATGTAAAACAAAATTGTTCCAAGTCATCCGCTTAACTGCTACTTTCACAGGTATATTACATAAAAAATAGAATGACAATACGTGTAAGGTAATTTTTACCAAGAAATGTATTTTTAAATAGGAAAAACTGCTTCTCGCATTATACTGGCCACAAAAAATATAAGCGGCTAAAGTGGAACGTAATGCTGACAGCTGACGCATTGTTTCAAGTCAAATTTCGGAACACGCTTGTAATTTTTTATTTTTCCTTGAAACGTTGGTACTTGTATCTGCCTTCGCTGAATAATCAAGCTTCGCTGTACTGCTTGATTTTGCTGTTTATCGCGCGTCGTAAGGAACGGAATTACGGAATATCCTGTACATGGGCGGTTCCGGTAAAAGGCACGCAACGTAACGCGAGCTGTTTACTGATCCGCAACATGCACTCCGTGGCGTGAACTCAATGACATGATCAATGATAATTACAGCCACTGGTTCTTCGTGAAGAGAGTATTGTACCAACTTGTTTCAATATCTTCAGTATCAGCACATCTGTAGCTCTGCTTCATGGTTGTTGGCAGAGTGTATTTGTACAGCGGAGTCGCTTATTTTACTGCGCCAATCAGAACAATCTCAAATGTGACCCCGCACGTCTGTGATTGGAGGGTAGAACCCTACAATTATTCATTAACCATGAAGCAAAACTGCAGATGTGCACGCAATGTACTGAAACGAACTGAAACAAAAAAATTATTTTCACCAAAAATCAGAGGCTCCAAAGATAATACATCCCGGACATACTCAATTAGAAATAGATCTAGGGAGCTAGCTGGCCACAACAGTCGCTTAATAATCTCCTCGTTCAGCATGTCGTACATAAACCCAGATCTGTGTGGTCCAGCATTATCATACATGACGAGGAACCTCATACCCCTCATTGGTTTGGCCTGATACCCAGATTAATTTCGTTTTAATTAAACGAGTCTTGCAGTGGTTACTAATCGAAGGAGTATTTTAGATGTACGCCATTGTAGCACATTGTATCACAGAAAACTAACGAATACACAGACAAACTGTGTTCATCTGTTTTTTATTTTTTATTGTTTAACTGTCCACAGTCATTATGTTATTTGCATTATTTCTCTTTCCCCTAGGTGTCTGTGTAACTGTTGTGTCGTCTACAAACAGAAAACTTTTTGTTTCTTAGCTTTTCTGTTTGACGTTGGAATTATATTTGTCTTATTTCGTTTTCGCCATTTGTTGACGGGAGTCCTTTTTGTGGAATTATTTGGACCCCCCCCCCACCCTCCCCAAATTGACTATGACCTTTCCTGCTCGGCTTCTGCCCGGTTGCACAAAAAAATACCGTGATCCAAGATCGTATGAAGTTAGATCACAATTGATCTGGGATTTATCGTGACAAACGTTGCACAAACCTATTCTGCAAGTTTTTGAACTGGGATCATGAAAACTGTGGTTCGACGAAATGTTACATCTGACAACAGTCTACAGCAGAATGGTGTTTAACGCCTATTGGTCAGAACGATTGTGACATCATTACTTCTTAAGAATAATTTCATACAGATTCGGAAATTTTGAGTGGTTGGGTTGGCTAGCATTAATGATGTTGAGTTTGTAAATGTGAATGGTGTGTTTGTTGATAGAATTTAAACGCTTTGTGTTAAAGGCCGGGAAAATTTAAAGAGAAGTAATTTAGTGGAAGAAAAACTTAACACTCTCGAAAACAAAAAAAAAAAAAAAAAAAAAAAAAAAAAAAAAAAAAAAAAAAAAAAAAAAAAAAAAAAAAAAAAAAAAAAAAAAATGATGGTGTACACATCAAACAAAAGAAATGGGCGCTTTTAATGATTGAAACGATATGAGAACAGCGGAACAGTAAGTGTACGTTTTGACAAACGAAACCCCCATATCCGTGAACGCCCTAACCTAACTACCACCAATTCACATAAGTACGTAATACAATGTTTTTAGGAAATTATTTGTTACGTTAACAATAAATTTGTGATTCAAAGCTCTTTTATACTCATTACCTTCGCTGACGTACATAAATTATCTTGAAATCATTTCACATACATTTCGAAATTATAACAAATACGGCTACCATAAATTTAGTAATGGCTATGATCTTGGATCAGTTATTGAACCAAGAAATATCACCAGTTCAGGATCACGTTCAAAATGACTTGGATCAAGTGCTGATCTTGTTTTGTGCAACACTTCAGGACACTGATCATAGATCATATTGCCAATGATCTGAGACCAATACCTGAACTTCCTTCGTGCAACCGGTCATTTATGTGCCTATGTGTTTATGTGTGGCAATTTAATTCCTTGTTTTCGTTTTTTGAAACACACTGATAATTCCTTGCGCAACTGCATATGTTTTCTTTTGTATGCCAGTTGACAGCAAAGTCCTTTGGTTGTTTACTTGTCCGTTTGTCAGTGTGTATTCTCTGTTTTTTTTTTTTTTTTGTGATACCATTTGCTGCAATGTCGTATGTCCAAAAATACTTCTTTGATCTGATTATTACTGACGAATCTCTTTGTAATTTTGCGAATACATTTAAGCATGATTTAATTTAAAGCCGTCTTAGGATCCATGCACAAACAGCGTGTATAGTGTGACTCGCAAGTAGACGTAGGCCATCCGCCTGGCATACGTGGGAAATCGCACCGTGCTCGGCCACGCCCAACCCAGCGAAACGAGATGTGATTGCGTGGAATCGAGTGCTGGTGACTGCCAGTCAGACAGACCTCAAAGAAAGGTCGCACGCCTTTCGTACCTATTCTTCGGCGAGGCAACGCCCACAAGAGGAAAAAAGAAGAATGGCTATTTTCTTTCTTCAAGCTACTCTACACCAAAAATACTGTTCAGCTCGTTCGCATTATCTACTTCTGAGCATTCTCTCAGCGCACTTTAAGGCTTTCACTTCCTGTAGTTTTCAAGTAACACGACACAATAAAAATTTTACTGTATTTGGTACATTCGTATTTTAAAACTAACTCAAAAACTCTTAAGAAGATGATGATTCACACAGGAAAAAAATTGCAATGAACTGTTTTATAAGAACTCAAACTCCTGGAAATAAAGTTGGAAATAAAGTTGAATAAAAATTGACGAATGTATTAAATTTTTATGTAATTTTTTACAATGTTATTTATTACAAAAAAAAAAAAACAAGTCCGTACTTTTGCTAACCGTTTCGAACGCATTCCAAAATAGTTGATACATGCGTATTGCCTTAATATATTTACCAGGCATGAATATCTAATTAATTGAATAATGAACTGGTTGGAAAAAATTAAAGTAGTAAAGCGTAGCCAAGTGATCTAAAGTATTGTCAATGCATCTTCGGAGCAGTAAATATGACACACTGTGTGAAAGAGAATGTCAAGTAAAAAATAGTCTATAAGTGCAACATTTCCTATAAAATAAAAGATATGCCAAGAGGAATCAGGAGTAGCCAAGACAGCCGGGTGAATTACCTGTGCAGCTGCACAGATAAGTGCATCAGGCGCAGACACCAGGCCACTGTCCCAGGCGCCGTGTCACGGGCACTCTGGGTTCACGAGCTCACCAACACACCAGGTGTTCTTGTAGTGGTCACCAACAACCTGCCAACATACAACCAACACTTTCAACCCTCGCCTTTCCCACTACAACAATCATTCCTGTAACTACAGCACTTTAGTGATAAAGTCAACACTTGCCAGCCAAACTTGAAGGCAATAAAAAGGTAAGTCATACGGGCGAGACTAACGCCAAAGCCAAAGACGTTACTTGGCAGTAAACTTTCCTCTTGCAAAAAATTTAGCTCAGCCAGTTTTCCCATAATGGCATTTCTAAGTCAAAATGTGCATGTTTTTAGTTCCTACACCCTTCGAAAACCACTGAAACGAAAAATTCGCAGTAAAAGTACATGTCAAGGGATAGGGCCTTAAGTATATGAAAATCCAATACAAAATATTTTTGTATTAAAAACATTCTCCCAAAAGTAGCGAAAAAATTTAAAATTTCTGAAATTTTTTTAAAAATACAAAACATGGTTTGAATGGGATTTTATATACTTCAGACCCTAGCCTAGGACATAAACTTTCACAGTGAATTATTTCGTTTCATTAGGTTAATTGGTTTTCGCGGGGGTATGAACTAAAAACATGCACTTTTGATTTTGAAATTTAACTATGGGAAAACTGGCTGAGCTAATTATTTTTGTAAGAGAAAAATGTACCTACTCTCAAGTAACTTCTACATAACTAACACTATTTCATGCAAATACAAAATTAGGACTTTTTCCCCACTTGAACATCCTTAAGGTGTTTGTGAGGAACACGATAAAAAGTAAACATAATATGCAGTTTTACACCAACCATTTTTTTTTTAATTCACGTGCTCCGTAGTTGATATTCTAAGCCATTCCCGGCAGGTTTATTATGAGCTGCAAGTAACATCTGAGCAAGTGAAAGCATCTTCATGAGTTACTGCTTTCTACGAATCTTCCATAGCAAAGCGACAGCATTGGTTCGCTTGAAACTCATGGTAGAAGGGCCGTATCTTATAAACTGGGTGGGGGGAGGGAAAAGCATTGAGGGCATATGCCCCAGACGGCAGACTGAAGGGGTGGCTAAATCCTGCAAGTTTGAATTACTGCTGTCCTTAAAAAATTGCGGAAAAATTTGGAGGAAGCAGCAAAAAGCCACTTTGTCCCCCATAGAAAAATCTGTAGATCCGGCCCTTCAAGGTAGTGACGAAAATATGCCTGGGAATACTTCGTAACTGCAATAACAACGAGGATATGCTATTAAGAATGTGCTGATACAAATATTCGTACGTAGAGTAGTAAGTTTAATCTGTTATCTTGTTTTAATGTGATATTATTAGCTTCTCCTCCGATCCATTCTGTGTGCAGGTTGTTCGCAAACTTACGCGAAATAATTCGAGAGGTTACAACGTGTGGAAAGTGTAGATGATTGGACTTTGCAAGTCACCGCTGAAATCTTCCCAAGACCCTATTTTAAGAAAATAAGTAGATGCTGGTCATTTGCATAAAGAGCTTTTCTTTTGTTCAGCAGGACCGAGCGAGGTGGGGTAACACGTTGGGCATGCATTCAGAAGAACCCGGATTCGATTCCAGTTTACGCCAAACAAGGTTTCCTGAAACCGCTCCAGGAAAATACTGGGATGGTTCCCTAACAATACCACGGCCGATCCTGTTCTTAGATCCCGAGTTGTATTTAGCTCCCTCTAATAGCATCGCTGTCGAAGAGACGTAAAGCACAATACGAATTAAAATTTGTTCAGTACGGCGTACAGTACTGCGTACAATGACAGCGTAAATGGCCAATTCACACGACGGCGAAAAATTTGTATGCAACTAAATGGAGTGGCCATCCGTAAGTTTTGTATGTAGGTGGACGAATTCATCCACTGTACTGTTTACAGCTAGATAAAACAACATTGCTTGAAAATATAGTGGTTTTACTCAATGCCGTTCCAAATATTTTTTTTTGGGGGGGGGGGGGAAATAATAACGTAACTTCAATTTAAAAGACGGAAGTCTCCTTTATACGTTGAACTAAACTGCAAATTTAAATAGGAAATATTCACCCCTTCTGAAAAGGATTCAACATCCGAAACACGTTATGGCAAGTTTCTGAACAGCCTGCTTCTCACTGGAAGGATAGTGAAAACATACTAACACACACGCATGAAACATGTTAGCGATTATGAAAACTGGTACGTCGGCTATATCAGCAATAACACGCATAGGTCCGGTAAATGTATCCAACGTTCAGGGTGAAGCTTTATAAAGCCCAACTAAAGTTTATGGTAAGGCGAAGTTTAAAAAAAAAAAAACTTGTAACCAAACATTTTACTACACAGACACACGGTTTGCCCCCCGCACTCCAAACGTGCTACACAAAATTGTATTTTATAACAAACTGAAATAGGTGGATATAGAAAGGTGAGTGACGACATGTGTGAGTAAAGACAACGAATGAGACCATGCCGGGTGGACCAGTCATCGACGCCAGCGCGCACGACGCCTCAGCGCACACTGACAACTGTGTGGAAGAAACTGAAGACGTCTAGTAGTCCAAGGTGAACAAAAGGCCGACTGGCAGGGTGCTGCTGCTATAGTCTCGACTGTCGTCAGCGACGCACGGTGAGGAAACACACGCCCAGCGACGTCTCACTCCGCCTGACGGCATGTAAACGCAGGTCTGTTTACAGTGCGGCGCGTTTCGCCCGGTTAACGAGCCATTCAGCCGCACATTGTGAGGCCCGGTACGTGTCTCCACGGCCCGCATGCAAATCGCGGCCGCAATTCAAGAACCTCGCGCGCGCGATCGCCAAGGACCTCGTGGCTGGCCGGCGACGGCGTCGAAGTTGCCAGAAACACAGACGTCGAACAGTTTCACGCACGTGTCAGCTGCTGTTTACTACTTGTCTTTTGTTCGCGGTCAGGTTGTTCTGACTCGTGTAGAGGATTTGAAAAGGGAAGGGGTTTTTATAGCGGCACACATTTTATATCATCTTTCTCACAAAAATAAACATTACGCGTTGTATAAGCTCAGAACATTTATTATATATAATGTGTAACAATTACGAAATTAATTTTAATAACATTTCAATAAAAAATCATACAATTTATGTACATCCATCGAGGGGTTGAACACCCTCTTGCTCATGGCCATGTAACTTGTTACAGGCGTCCAAACACAACACCCCTCAAAGGTTATTCATCTCGCGCAGTGTACGATGAGGTACTTGCCATTACAAGGTAGCAAAACTGATTACAATCTCAAGGCACAGCCAAATTTCTTGGCTGGCTGGCAATGTTACATAAAACTTATACACTAGGAATTTACCGTCTGCCTACATTTACTACTTGACCTCACTTGCAAACAATATTACAAATTTATTTGGCGGATACAGGTCTAAGTGTGTTTGATTTCAGAAAACAAGAGTTCGTCGTTTTTATTTGTTTCCGAGTGCAACAACACCAAGTAACCAACAAAGGTTAGTCACAGTTTGCAAACCGGCGACGGAGTGATCAAAGCTAGCATCTTATAATGGAGAGTGTATATACAGGTACGACCAACATCTCATCGACTGCGAGGTTAATGGTTTATTTCATATTGAACAGCGATTTTTTAGTAATCAATATGATGATTGGACTGACAAGGAAAAAGGAAACAAGTCTAATCGGCCATGGACTGTAGAAAGAAACAATTCAAGCACTCGCCTGGAGTGGATTTTCAAAAAACCACGTGAAACCGAGATAAGGATGGCCAGATCGGAAATCGAGCCCATGTGCTCCACACTGGTAGGTACGCAACAGTCGCCAAACGTAAGGAAGCGTTTTTACATCATCGTCGTAAACGACAAATACAATAATCCTAACGTATTGGCATAACCATAAATTGGTCAAAATATGAAACCCTTTTTTACCACTTGGTAATCTTCTTGGAAGGCATTGCAAAAGTTATTACAGCGTTCCGAACGAAAAAAAAAAAAAAAAACTATATTCTGAATAAATACAATGTCACAGATTTACTACAAACTGAAAGCGTGGGCTGTCTGAAGTTCTAATCTCGTTACGGTCACTTTCCTGTATTGGCCCGACAGGCTGTCCGTTTATACCACGAACTGCATTAATATCCTGAGATTTTCTTTTGAACATTGTGAAATACTGCTCTAACTGTATCTCGCTCTCAGAGTTCATTTATTCTGTGCTGCATGCCTTCCACAAGTGAAGTATCCCCGATAGTGGTCTGATTAGTCTAACTGGTTGTAGTCAACACCTCGAAATATCTAACAAAGATACATTTTTCTAGAAGCAGAAGAAATTTTACTTTTATAACTGCCAATCAATCTCAAGAACAAATATTGTTGATCAATCAGTGACTTTGCAGTGGTACTGAAAATAACAGAGAACAACAACTCTTTTTACAGGATTTTCACGTAGGCCGTGACGTACGTAGGTCACATTAATTGTCACTACATGCAAAGTAAAAACTTAAGTATCAACGTGTAATGGTTCAATTTTTCTTACATTTGGCATTCTACGCGTGAAAAGTTCTCCAAATACCATAAACTACTAAGGTGACTGCCTGGCCAGGCCGCCAAGCGATATGCAGAGCTTCGGCCAAGAAAAGGTTATTTGAACTGCTTAAGAGGATGTGGTACATAATTCAACGATAACAGTATTAATCTATAACAGTAGGTTTCTTGAAGCCAATTTGCGAAAATTAAACAATAGCAATCCTATGCTATGGTTTTAGCCAACGTTTTAAACAAAATCGTTCCCAGTGTTACGAACTTCTGAGACACAATCTCTGACGTCGGAACATCGTGCATTTAACTGCGGCGCAAGGGATCACGCGTAACGAATTAGTAATTTTGGATAGATATGTACTCATAAAGTTAGCAAATACCATTATCTAGGATTGTTATTGAGTATTTTATCCATATACTGGCTTCCAAAAAAGCGTAGAAATCAATTGATGTTTCAGCGTTTATTTATCTACTACGCGCTCTTAACGTGCTTGAGTAAATAGCACCAAAAGAATCTCGTTTTCACTAGCTTTGACTAATTATTACATTTAAATAAATTGCACTTGATGCGCAACTCGGAGCTACTAATCTTCCGTCACTTCAGTGAGCTTAACTTACGTCAATTGTTTGACGACCTAACACACTGGGCTTTATTTAAAGCAGCAATTGTATACCGGAAGGTTAACCCGGAAGAGAGGAGTGGAGGAGGAGGAGGATGATGGGCGCCTATAAAGTAAACTAGGTCAAAACTTACGTTTAAAAATGGCGCACACACAAACACCTTTGTGGGGTACGCGTGTGGAGCCTATCGCAACGCACTGGAAACTGGTGCTCTAACTAACCATCTTCCGAATGAAGGTTGATTACAAACCACAAGAACTGTTAGCTGAATACATAGGTTGTAAGGAAAACAGCCCGAACGCAGGAAAGTGCTTTCTCATTAAAAACTAAGCAAACATTAAATAGGACACTTTCAAGAAATGTGAATATTAAGGGAGGTATCAGGACTTGAAGATAAAGTTGAAAAAGTGTATTTCGTCGAAAAAAAAAGTTAGTAGTTTAATTATGATTCTGTGAGTGATAAGTGTGAGATATCGTGTAAACACTCAGCCTTTAAACCTCTCTCTTTCACGAAAATAATAGTGGTGGTCACCGTCATATCGCGTAAAATTACTTTACCGTTAGATTTTGTAAACAGTTCATGTTGTCTATTCGAGTTGTACATCTTAATGAACAAAAAAGGTTCTCTTGTTGCAAACGTCTAGAATGCACCGTTTAGCACAATAATTCAACAGCTGGTATGTAGGCAAAAAGTGCTACTTCCGCCAAGGAGCTGGTCTGTGCGTGGGTCGTGGTTTCAGGAAAATGCAATCTGTGATGCAGTTGTTTAAAAGCATGTCGCGAAACCCATTTTATTTTTAAAAAAAACCTTCGCTGGACTAGGCAAATTTGCAACAAACTTGATTTCATTAAGTTTCTATATTTTTTTAAAGAGAAAAATCCATAAATTTTATGAAGTAAACAATGCGTGTTGCCGAGTCGCCTTTCAAAACTACTTTCGTTTCTGTCATTCAGCGAAACAAATAAACCATTTCAAAATGTATTGCAATTCTTCAGAATGTAGTTAAAGGGCTGTCGTGATGTTAAAAAATGGATAGGTTTTTCTTTTTAAAAAAATTATAAAAATGGAAAACCACATTTCTTGCCAAATTTACCGAGTCGAGTCTACGTCCCCTCCTCCCCCTCTAACATCACTTTGATGGATTTCGCGAGATGCTTACAAACATCAACATTACAGGCTGCATTTATCTGAGAGCACGACGCATGTACAGGCCAACTTCTAGGCGAAAGTAGCACTTTTTTTTCCTACGTACCAGGCGTTGTGTTATTTTCACAGCAACAGTTTGTGTGCATTTTTCTGGTAAATGGTGCTTTCTCAGCGCTTGCAATGTGGGGAATCTTTTTGTTCCTTACTACATATTGCTCGAATAGACAGCATGAACAGTTTAAAATATCTGACAGCAAAGTAATTGTATGTTATATGAAGGTGGCCACCCCTATAATTTTTATGAAAGGAAAGGTTTAAGTGCTTAATGTTTTAAGGTTAAAATCTCAATAATACTTAATATCACCCACAGAATATATACACACATACACACACATACAAACAAACACACACACTGTGACAGTATACAATTTTGAAACTCTATTTTCAAGGGTACATAACCCCTTTAATTTACTTAATATCTTGGCTATCGAGGTTGAGCGGCGTGTATTGGTAAAGGATACTGACGTTTCACCTCGCATTGCAGCAGACATTTTCAGGGTTGAGTTATCAACTGAAGACGCCAGCTGCAATGTGAAAACGTCGGTATCCTCTACCACTTTGAAGCGACTCAACCTCGAAAGCCAAGATATTAATAATGGCCGCGAAATCCTGCACACATTCTTAATTGACTCATTGAAAGTACGCCATATCCGATTACTTTTTCATGGGTAATCAACTCCCGCAGTTCAGGCTATTAACTTCCTTACATCTTTTGTAGCGCCATGTTTCATAATTCGTAACACGAAGACAAGCAGAGCATATGATAAACACAAAAAATACCGTATACTAGCT
Source organism: Medauroidea extradentata (assembly GCA_003012365.1). Lineage (NCBI taxonomy): Eukaryota > Metazoa > Arthropoda > Insecta > Phasmatodea > Phasmatidae > Medauroidea > Medauroidea extradentata. Next base: position 12,961 of record PNEQ01084300.1, on the reverse strand, counting down.
GTTCATGAAAGTATGTTACAAATTTCACGTGATGAATCTATGTGAAAAATGAGGTTATGAAAATACGAGTATTTTTTTTTTAATTAGGTTACTACAGAGCCCAAGATATAATAATATTAAAAATTATAAAAATTAAAGTTTTCCATTTTTGTAGATTTTGGGGTTTCAAGACATTTTTAACCCCCGACGTAAAAAGAGTGGAGTTATAAGTTTGACGTGTCTATCTGTGGCATCGTAACTCCTAAACGAATGGACCGATATTGATGCTTTTTTTTTTTGTTTGTTTGAAAGCTGACGTGATCGAGATGGTTCTTAGCTATGATTCAAGGAAATCTGTTCAGACGTTTAAAGATAATGAGCTCTATTGTAGATTTTAACTATTTATACCAGGGAGTGTTGCTTAGCAATGATGCGCTGAATGCAGCTACATTTATTCCAGGAAACGTTGCTTAGCAACGTTGCACTGAATGCAGTTACATACAACTCATTGTTTTCATTTTTCATTGTGAACGACGAATCCTAGATATTTTTGAGTGAACGTGAGCAATTCTATTTACTCGAAAGTAAAGCATACTATCTCATAGTGCTACATAAATAAACGTCCGCTGATAAAATATATACTCGGCAAAAAATCTCATCGGATTTTGATGAGTAGGCTAGTTCAGATTTAATTGAGGACTGAGTATTTGCAGTAGTCCGCTCGACAGCGTACCTTTCCACACCACTTAAGTCTCAACAGCGATGTCATTAGAGATTAAACAAGCTGTTTGTATATGAGCAGGAATCGAGAAAGGAATCGTCCATAGTCTATGGTTATAAAGGATGCATTCTAGTATTCGCCTGGTGGAAAGGAAAATGTGGAATCTCAGTGTAAGAACTTATCTATCATTTTATTGGAATGGGAATGGAAACTAGCAATTCTGGAAACGTAATATTTTATAGAGAACTAAATTGTCAGAATAGTACAATGCTACTATAGGCTATATGAAAGAAGAATAGAAAGCCTATTTGGTAGAATTGGAAAATTACTCATTCTGCGCTCTGTATTCCTCTGCCAATGGCAGTGAACATAAGAGTTGGGCGTGTTGCGCGGTAGATTGAAATGTTATACATGCAAGCACTATCACTATAGTTGTACTCTACCTCGTGAAGACAACCGTACTGCCAAAATTACTTTCAGCAAACTGGAAGGATCGATCATGTATTCCACTCCATTCACAACTTGTGTTCAACTCGAACGCTGTCTTTCCGACACTACCTTCACTGACGTCTGTGGTACACATCACGTACAGTTCTATTTCAGACTTGCTAGTGTAAATAACAAAGTAACAATTAAATTATGTTACGTAGCAGCGCACCATAAACCCCGTATTTACTCACAATGGCATGAACTGCTAAGAACTGTGTAACGCGACTGCTTAAGTCGAAAGTTATTTCGCAGTCTTCTCCGGGCCAATGAAGGCGCGAAATATGTACAAAAAGTCAATAACTGAAACTCGCCTTTAACATTTTTGTACGCTCTATAGAAAGACATAACGTACATTTCAACACCGTATATTATTCCTTGCACAAATGACAAACTTTTCAAGTAACGCGCACAATATCACTGCCTCCCAACGACAACTACGCAACTTAAATCCAGCCCAACAGACGGCAAAAATTGACGAACTGGTGGCACTACATACTTCACACGATCCAAATAACTCGAAAGCCTTACATAAGTTCAACTTAAACTCACTAGAAACCGGAGCTAAGCTCTCTACTAGTAAAGTTACTAAGCAGATATATTAGAGCAAGCGGGTAAAAATTATCAATGCAATATTATTTTCCAAAATAGGTGTGCACATCATAAACTACATTTATTACATCGTAGTAATATGGTTCCACGCAGGAAAAACGAAAAAATAGATTCAGGGGTACTTGGACTATGTGAAATTGTGGCAGATAAATATGACGAAAATTATTATAATCTCGAAAAAAATAGCGACAGCGATACGTGTGACACATCTGGCAATAATGACAGTGATTCTGCAAGCAAAAATGTAAGAATATAATATACTACAGTATAATAGTTCAGTCAAGCAAAAATATTTCATACATTTCAAATGGTAAAGTAGAAGCAGGCATTAAAAAGCATACTGTTATTCGAGCAGTGAGTATATATCATCTTGAAATACCTTTCCTGACATCTATCGTTCATTTATTCAGAAGTGTATCAGTTCATAACTATCGGAAAGCATTTTCGCACCTTAAGAAGTTTGCTTAGTACGTATTAATGTATTCCACGAAATTTAATATGTTTCTTGCGAGAAATTATTAAATTATGGTTTCAAAACAAACAGTTTAATTAATTCCAAGAAAAAAAGACCGGATCCGTACCATGAGTAGGCCAGGTGCAGGTGGTTAATGTGTTCAAGATCAATAGTTTGGTCCGACACGAGAAACAACTCCAGCGAGAATCACTGCAAAGGCGATGAGAAAAGCGCGGTGTCACATTGGTAAAATGCATCGCAATTAGGAGGATCCGGGTTTTATCCCTGGCTCTGAAACTACACTTCACGAATGCTATGGGATGGTTCCTTAAACAGGCCCTGGCCGACTCCTACTGTCATTCTCCCGTGTACTTCTACCGAGGCCTTCTACTGTTTGGGGGAACACAATGAGAGCAAATAAACAGAAGTAGAATTGATGTGAAGATATTTTGGTAGGCACTTAACATCTCGATCCTTAGCGCTCGTGAGGGGTGACATTACGTGAGTATGGAGCAGCACCGGAATTAAGGGGAGAGGGAAACGGCAGATCCCTGAGAAACCCTGCAGACCAACGGTATCGTCCGACACAATTCCCACATGTGCAAATCCGAGGACCGACTCCGCCGGGAATCAAGTCAGGATTGCCTTGGTGAGAGGCGAATGCTGTAGCCACTGAGCCAACCCGCGGCCCCAGGATGGACGTGTAGGAATTAAATAACTATTTTAATACTTACTTAAGTCCAGTGTTGTGATATCCTTGCCTGATTATAGTTACAAAGGATGGAATTCATTGTTTTAACATTTTTAAACAGCATTAAATTATTCCGCCACACTCTTGCATAGTAAAGTACGCATTAACAAATGCGACTAACTCACCCTCCCTATTTTCATATGTAGTTTTTCAAACAGAAAGCGAACAGGGTGTATGGAACAGGAAAATAGCCATTCTTCCAGAACAGCCAGTAAGGCGCGGTAGGGCGCAGGTGATTGTAAACATGCTGTTAGACTCCGCATCAGTTGTCATAGTGGGTTTCTTTATTTTTAGCTTTTATAACGTTCTGAGAAGAAAAATGAGAAATTTGCTGTTGTAGAGTGAATTATATTTATCTTGCGCTACAGTGCAAGCATCACAGTTGGACGTTTACCGTATAATTAGGCCGCTATCAGTCCAGCAAATTAAGAATGTAGGCTATCAAAAATTGTTGGACTAGTTGCGGCCTAGATATTAGTTAATAGTTCAACCATGGGGCTTGGACTGTAGCACAAGGTAAATAGAATTCACGCTGTAATAGAAAAATTTCACATTTTCTTCTCAGAATTTCAAACCAGGGAGAAATAATATCATCTAGTAATGAGACTGATGCGGAGTCTTAAGACGAGGCCGCCTGCGTGCACGAGTCCTAGATGTGCGAGATTCCTGAAAATTATATTTCTCAGAGACACTGCAAAATATTTCCCGGATAATGTAAAAACTGCTTTGTGAGACAAAGACTATTGTCTGCGTAAGAAAAAAACATTTCACAGGGTTGTCATATTTCTCAGGAAGTATTAACGACGCTCGTATAAAAACAAAATGTGCATCCCCAATTGATCTCGATTGTATACCAGAGACGTAACTGGAAGGTATTTCATATCGAAATTTGGCTCGGCCATCGGAACCATTTACGACCAGTACCTATACACTCCGCGCAGAGAGCAGCTGGAGCAGTGAAATCAGATGAGGAAATTGCATTTGCAAATAGAGGAAGAGCCGAAGTGGAGGAAGGGTTGGAGAGCGAGCGCAGTAATTGGATAGTGAAGCGTCCCAGTTGACAGGCGAAAATAAACTGCCTCGTAATAGACGCGATGAAGCCCTGATATAAAAAGCTATTTGCAATCCTCTGTTGAAACCTCTCCACTCGTTCCACTTCAGAATCGAAAACATATTCATGGGTTACATACGCTGCCTGGAAGCATTCAGATCCGACCACGCTTGGCTTCCACAAGACAATATCTGGCGAGTATCCATCCACTTCTGCAACACCCATCGATTAATATTAAATTCATCGGAATTTCAAATACTCATTCGCATTTTTAGCATCACTCTAATACTCAATGAAGCCAACCACAACCTTTTAAGGTGCACATTTTCGGGTTTCTGGTTACTTTGTACATAGGACTGCATGTCAATTTGTGGAAACGTGGCATTCTTTTACGGCGCAGTAAGTGTTTGGCCGTGCGTATAGGTCTTGGTTTTACTGACTCGAGAAACAACGGAAATGCCGGAAACAAATGTGACGGCGTTCCATACATTGTTTGGTCAACCATCTAATGTATACTTGGGGTGCACAAATTACCTCGCATAAATTACCTCTCACAACGTTCACTGAAATCCGTTGGAATTTTTAAGTTAGTACAGAATTTAAAAAAAAAAAAAAAAAAAAAAAGTAGACAAAGAAGAAGAAGAAGAATAACAAGGCCATTTTTTTTTTTTGCAATTTTTTTCTTAGCAAAATATTTTGCTAGCCATGATGCACTGTTTTCGCGCGATAGCTTGCGTCACAATCGTAGTAACAAATTCTAGGTTTTATAAATGGTACACAATAAATTAATCAGATTAATAACATGTTTGCTAACAAAGCTGGCTCAATTAATATTTTTCTACACTGACTTTCAATTTCTTTCAGCAAATGGATCTCTAAATGAAAATAAATTTTCTAGACTTCGTGGGTTTTCAATTCAGGTATTTCATGTATAATGTGATAAATACCGCTTGCACACGATCGTATAGTTCTGTATGGTTGGCAATACTGGGATCGAGCTGGCAGCGATGAGCAGGGAACGCGAGAATCAGACACGCGAAACACGCGGTGAAGAGAGAGCGCTGACAGATCAGAATGACGTGGGAAAGCAAAATGCTGCGAACATCTGGCAATTCGCAACATGCTCGATTTGCGCGTTCCGCTACACCTATCCCCTTCCCTTTTTTATTTTTAACGTGCAAAAGAACAAAACTCAGTCGCATATTCTGTTGTCACCATCAAGCTAAGTCAGTGTTATTTTCTCCCGCGCAATTTTTGTGTACTCAGCGACGAAATTTTACAAATGCTACAAAAATTGGAAACCAGCTGCCAAACGTTTGCAAAGCAATATGAAGGGTGAAGTACCGTATGTAAACAACACTTACGATATGCATATATACACACACACACACACAGCTTCCTGTACTTAATGTGCAAATACAATATTTGATTTACATGTTTGAGGTCTAAAATTATATTTGATTTTATTATACCAGTATAAAAATTACCGTGGCACTTCCAAAGTAATTTTTTGTATAAACACACCTGTGTTATGAAATCCAAGCTCTTAATCTACATTGAGATAAAGTACACCCGCTTGAATTTACATTACATGGTGATTGAGTGGTAAAATAAACAGCTAAAATGTAAATGCACGATAGAAGTTTTGCGACAAACTTCTGATAATTAAATTTAATCACGGTCCATGAGCTGCACTAAAAGAAAATTTTTGTAGAAAGTCTACCTTGCAAAATTATTTTGTAGTAACCACAAAATAATTTTGTGGTGGCCACAATATTTTAGTGGTGTCAACAAAATATTTTTATGATGACCACAACATAAATTTTGCAGGGTAAATACCCACAAAATATTTTGTAACTGCCACAAATTATTTTTTCCGTGTGATTGAACAAGTGAAAGAACCAGTGCCTAGTATCAAGTACTGTGCATGCTATATCGGAAATTAATGTGATGGTCCTGAATGTTCATTCTTCCTTCTAAGTAACAAAAAATTAGTATTATTATGCTGAGACATGTCTGAATAGCTCTTATGATGAAATTATTCATTTTAATATCCTAATTGAAGTCGGGGAAATTACTGATGGTCTATTTTAATAGAAACATTACATTAGGATTTCTCTGAAAATATAAACGCGTAAACTGCATAGAATACGATACAGGTAGGTGATAGAGCTTGAAATTGTGTCGTCGCCAATTATCATTACAAACCAAAGTTTGTTACGACGTTCAGGACTACTGACATAATTAAAAAAAAAAAAAAAAAACAGACACGATTTGATTCCTGTAACATTTTTCATGTAATCAACCCCCGTCCAACAGTACGTGGTCTTTGTTGTGGTGTCGCAACAACACTTTATGGAAGAGTCACACATTGCAGTGTTTAAAAAATCTACTGTTGACTATATATGTGTGGTTGGGGTAAAGTGAGCACTTTTGAATCCCAAGTTACTTTTTTTCTGCTTTCGGATAGTTATATTTTCCTGCCACTTTTTAATACAAACTAATCGTTCTAAGCATCAATTAACGTGCTCAGATTGTACCGTCTGAGGTCGCAGTAAAAATTATAATTCTTTGAAACATGGTCTCCATAAGTATGTAGGACTATTGCGCACCGCCTTAGCAAGCAAATAATATACAATTTGGTTACATGATACAAGTGAAAAATTGTTGCGTGCTGTGACTTTGTAACTCTTACCGGGAACGTCGTAGTAGAACCACGGCCGCCCAAAACGTCAGTCATGACTAGTTGACGGTCCAGACACGCGGCGCGACTGACAGACCTGCATGAGCCGGACGACAGCGATGTGTGCTTACATGTGCTGTGTGCGTCTTGCTGGGGCCTTTGTTATATATTGTCCCCCTGCAGCCAGCTTCTCCTCTATACACAAAGACACGCCTCCACTCTCGCTGTATAACCCCCCCCCCCCCCCAAAAAAAAAACACTCCAACACAACGTCATAGCACAAGGTACCTCTTACGTCAAGCATCAGGTGGAGGTGCTTGACGTCCTTCCGACTGAATGTTTACGACTGCCGTTCTATCAGCACCGAACTGTACATGTACATTAAGTGACGTAATACTAGGCATTCATTGCGTAAAATATATTACACACTTCAATATTATACAATTATTTGCTGAAAATTACTTTTTTTTTTTTCGTATTAGTAACGACATATGCTCGCTTGTTGTTGCTCATTATTTATTCGACATGTGCCATATGAGTGATGTCGCAATAGGCTAGCCTCGGATTATAGTTAACGGAATGGAAGCAGCAATTTTCGAGTCATTTAGTGTGAAAATACTGCATTACTACTATGCAACGTGTAAGATCAAACCTGACGTTTAGATGAACTTAATATGATTAAAGTGATAAGTGTCTTAATTTTAAACATTCTGTTAAGTTTAGAAACAATAGAACATGCGAAAACAATACTTATAGTAAAATAAATTTGAAATGCTGAAAAAAAAAAACGTCAAAAATACAAAGCAAGTTTTTTTGCAACTAAATAAAAGCCCACACTTCAAACTAAAAAAAATATATAGAAACAAATAGTAATAGGTATTAATATACCCAGATACCTAATTTTATTTTCAATTAACCACACTTTATTTCATTGTCACTTACCTAACTCTTAGTATTAGTTTGAAACTGTTAAGTTATGAGATAGCAATTTTACTAATTATTTTGTTTTGGAAGCAATGTAGTTGGTAGGATCGCAAACGTTTACGGCCCCCGTCCAGGTTCTAAACAAGAAAGATTACTCAACATGGAAGTAGCGACCTTGTTCCTGAACGCTTGTTCTTTAGGATCGCTACATCTCACACACCTTTTGTATGGGTGCGCCGGGTATCACATAGGAAGAGTATAATGAGGGGGGGGGGGGATACGGTTGACAACTTCACTATTCAGCTAACACTGCCGTCGCTCCACCACTGGAATGACAGACAGTGAGTGGTCTGTCACCATTTACCAACTCAGTCTTTAGAAAGTACTATTCATATAGCTTGGTACTATTTAAAATATATTTTATTTTTAAATATTGACGTAAAACAAGGTAGCAACATGTTACATAATGATACGTTTCTTAAGGCTTCTTGGGAACAAAATAACGGCATCATCAGTGGTATCCGACTCAACCTAAATTTTCACACGTGATATAATTCGTTTACAAGTGTGCCGCTATACATTAGGTAATTTTTATAATAAGGTGTTAGTCCAATCCCAGAGTATTTACTCTTGGCATATTTCATTTTGTTAAGTCACAGACGAGGAAACAGACAATGCAAGAGGATGGGGGCTCATTTCGTATACAATATCTGACAACAAAGCTATAGCAGTGGAAAAAGCTGTCATTAGGATTTTCATCAGGAGTGGACGTATTTTGAGCGCTTAAAAGCTGTAAGGACGACATAATGCGCGCATCACGCTTCACCCTGGGGCTCTATTCTCTAACTTCACCTCTCATAAAGATTGCCACCTGTGACTGTCTTTCGAGAGCGATAGCGATTAAAACAGTCACTCTTGACAGTCTTCATACCATATTCTCTAACACCTCTCATTACTACAACCACAATATGCTAGGCATAAATCATATAACATTTAAAAATCAGAATTCTGAAGAGAAACAAATAACATCAACACGTCTATAGTAGAAATAAGGTGCGATGCGCTAACAGCAGCACTGGTACTACGGTTGTGTCTCCGGCCACGATATGGCAGCACGTGTGTTGTACTGAATGGTCCTTTGTGTCGACAGTCAAAGTTAATATACACAGATCTATAACTTACGACACGTAATACATTATTTAAGGGAAAATAAAATAGTGTATTTCTGTTTTCTTCCAAGCTACATTTAAATCGGATTTGTTCTCCAACGAGGCTGGTCGTTGAACACAACTGAAATATATCGGTAATTTTGATGAGCTTTCTCTCGTAACAACACATTAGAACACGGACTTTATACAAAGAGAGTCACGAGACCAATGAAAGACAGTCGCGGAGGCATTTTTAGTTATAGAATACAAATTCTCGCCGTAAAGATAGTTATCCAGTAACTGTCTTTGTATAAAGATCGTATAAGAGACTGGAAAAGTTACAGAATGTCTAGGCGTAAGTCACTGAACTGACTTATCGCCGAAAGCTCGCCTCTGTAACACATTCAAGTAGGGATGACGTAATATCATAGACATATGTGTGTTATATGCCTACACCACTATACTTTGTTTTTCATTCTGTCGCAAGATTTTCATACCTAAAAAGAACTGCAAAACATCCATTTCCGCCATTTTCAGTTCTGAGAAAATTAGCTTACAAATCGTGGGCCACAAATTTTGCCTTAGTAAATAGAGACATTGTTCCCTGATTACAGCGTTAACATATAGCTGTGCGAACTTTCATTTAGCTGTGGTGTATGTTGGGTCGGCGGTACCAAGTCCACACTCCCTTCCACGACGCTAAGAGCTGCAATGTAGGGGTGTGCGATATGTCGACATGTCGAAGTCGATATCGACATGTAACACATGTCGATGTGTCGACATTTATCTGATAATATTTTCGATATGTCGAAATCGACATGTCGATGTCGATACGTATCGAGGTCGATACGTATCGAGGTCGACGCATGTGTCGAAATCGACAAGTGTGTGGAAGTCGACATGTCGAGGGATATTGACCTTTCTGTGTATATGCGTGTGATATGACAGGGCTCGCTACGTCTTCATATTACTTTATTTCCCTCCGGTCTCTTTCAGCACACGCGTGGGGTGGGGCCTGAGAACTGACGCCAAGAAGGTATCCCACACTTATTTCCTAATCGAAGTAAGGTGGGTGAAGTCCAGTCCACGTGTTCGCGGTCTCATGCTTCAGTTTCTTTTTGTCCTCGTATCGCGTTGCGTGTAATGAGCTACGTTCGGTTTAATTCAGCGCTGTACCACTAATTTATAGCATAATTTTATTGAAAGTTACAACTATTTTCCGTGAAGTTCATATCGTCGTGACGGATGAGTAATAAGACGAACGTTGTTTGTGCTGGTGTAAATGATTGTGAGATCATACACGAGCCTACCACTGCCGGCGGGAGTCCGTATTAGAACTTTGTCATAATATTTAAACGGTCCAACTTTGTGTTTCTGGGTGGGTGTGTTTAGCTGTTTCGAGGCCTAGAAGTGCGGGAGCGGTAAAGACGACACAAAATGGGCATCGCGCCTCCCATTAGTCTCTAGACGCAAGTCACTAAACTGTCGGGTAGTCTTCTCGCAGACAACTAGCCTCTCGGAGGTATTCAGTGGTGACCCTACTAGTTAATGACGTAACATTAAAGATAAGTGCCGCACACGTCTATACCTTTTAAAAGATGCTACACCGAGACGTTCATGGGTAAAAAGTACCGCAAAAACACTCATCTTTGATAGCATATCAATAAGCTTTAGAGACCTGAAATAGCCGTACATGCGTGTGACATTCTTTGAATGTTATTCCTAAGCAGGCATACGCGCGGTGATCAGTTTTCGAGGAGAAAAAAAAAAACTCGTATCAGCAGAAGCTCTACAAGCCATTACGCGAAAACTATGAGAGATATAAACATTTCATTTCATAAGAGCCAAATTTAGTCACATTTTGCGCCTAAAATAAGAAAAAAATGTCTGGTAAAAATAAAAATAAAAAATCGTGATGAAAATAGCGGTATACAGCGCCCTTAAGCTGTTGATGGTCATACTAGCACCTTTCAGCCAATTCTACATTCGTCTTACCAACACTTGTTAGCATAAGTATTGCTCTACGACTAACAAATTGTATACATTTACCGCTCTCAAAATTTAGCTTCTGAGGACTTAATAAAATGTATTTATTTATAGTTAATGCGTGTCCGTAAAGCCTTTTAAAAGCTGCTCACATTTAACTGCCTGTGACTGTCTGCTGGTTGAATATAATTACATTTAAGTATCAGTGGCGCAGGCAAATAATAGTTTCCAGTCTGGCTAGGAAAGAGGAAAGGGAAGAAGAGGGATATGTTGTAATTTTAAACCCCGTGTAGAATGCAATACAAGCATTTTCTTTTCAAACAAGTATATTTATATATTTTTTTGTTAGTTGCAATAGCCACTTTAACACCAAAAACTCTTACGTCGCCGAGCCCCGCAAGTATTAACGTATAAATTGTACAGCTATAAAAAATAAAGTATCAGTGTCAGGGGTTATAAGCTACATTTAGATTTACAGAACGCAATTGATGAAATTCATTCCAGTTTGAAAAAAAATAATTACACGGGTCCCGTTTCTCACAGCAAAAGACAACTGAGTCACTAAATTTAATTTCAATAGGCGTTCATAAAAATTAAAAGTAACCGTCTGGAGTAAGGTACAGGTTTGCTCAGCCAGGTTTTCACGATAACCTAACTACGTCTAAACATCTGCAAGAAAGGTAAAGTTAAGGTAAGCGGGCTTTACGTCGAAAGCGAGGTCACTACAGACGCTGACATACAACTTGGTACATTGACAAGAGCTGGGAGAGGAATCAGCCATTGCCTTTGTTAATTAACCATCCCAGCATTCGCCAGGAGCGATTTAGGCAATCTGGATGGCCGGAGCAGAGGACCGAATTCAGGACCTCCCGAATACGACCTGCAAGCAATTTAGGGTTTTAAAATGGCAGAAATAAAAAAGAACCTACGTAGGCAATGTATTTGTTAAATATTTTACTAAATACGACAGCAAAAAGTGACGTGCTAACTATCCACCCAATGAGTGAACAGGGGAGAATAAATTCTGATTTCTTTGAGTAGTAATAATATAACGATTCCCTCTACTCCCTCGCTCACACCCATCCTATTTGCACGGGCCTGACCGCAACAGATTTTTGATACTTGGGTTTTACGTACCGTCAGAAAAAAAATAAAAAAAAATACACAGAATTCAATGATACGCAACAGTACATTTGTGTTCCCCGCAAGATAAAAAAAATAATATATCAAGTTACAGCACCTAATTTCCTCTTCAAAAAACTTAAAATATTTGTCTCGTATTATACTTACTTTGAGATATTAAAATCTGTGCATACAGTTGCACTCCGCTGTGTTTGACCTCCACTGTCCGTGCGACTTTCTCGCTACATTTGGTATGTTTCGTCTGCTAACAGCAGCTTGACGTGCTCTCGAACAGGCTTAACCATAAAGTTGATCAAGAAGTCACTCTGGAGACTATTTTATGGACTCGCGTTTTTTGTTTTTGACAGCTTCGAGTTAAAATGTGCATTACTCAAACTAAGTAGGTATACCTGTAGACATAAAACTAACTGACGGACTTCTTATTCAATTAGACATCTACTATTACAACTTTACACTACTATAGTAGTGTAAACATTCACAGTAAACAGGGCAACCGGAAGTCATCTCCATACATAAAAGAGAACACTGCCTGACTGAATGACTGAATGACTGCCTGACTGAATGACTGCCTGACTGAATGACTGCCTGACTGACTGACTGCCTGACTGACTGCCTGCCTGACTGACTGACTGCCTGACTGACTGAATGACTGACTGACTGACTGAATGACTGACTGAATGACTGACTGAATGACTGACTGAATGATTGAATGACTGACTGACTGAATGACTGACTGACTGAATGAATGACTGAATGACTGACTGAATGAATGACTGGATAACTACCTGACTGAATGACTGACTGCCTGACTGAATGACTGAACTGCCTGACTGAATGACTGAACTGCCTGACTGAATGACTGAACTGCCTGACTGAATGACTGAACTGCCTGACTGAACTGCCTGACTGACTGAACTGCCTGACTGAACTGCCTGACTGACTGAATGACTGACTGAATGACTGAATGACTGACTGAATGACTGACTGAATGACTGACTGAATGACTGACTGACTGAATGACTG